>JAZDUA010000247.1:1962500-2242519 GCA_038098605.1 Gryllus longicercus | reverse complement strand
GAAGATGAGACATGATGAGACAAAAGAAAAGAAAATTCTAAAATTTTGAAAAAACGAAAAATATAAAAATTCAAAAATATAAAAAATCGAAAAATATAAAAAATCAAAAATATAAATTTAAAAAAATAAAAATCTAAAATTTTGAAAAAAGAAAAATATTAACGAACGATGAACAACGAAAGACGCATACAACCGAGCAACAAACCATTATTGACGTGCGACGACGCGACGTAACGACGAGCGACGAGTGACAAGCGACCAGCTACGAACGACGAGCGAAGTACCAAGGAAGATGAGACAAAAGGAAAAAAAATTCTAAAATTTTGAAAAAACGAAAAATATAAAAATTCAAAAATATTAAAAAATCGAAAAATATAAAAAATCAAAAAATATAAAAAATCGAAAAATATAAAGTCTCGTCTCGTCTCGTTTCGCCTCGTCTCGTCTCGCCTTGTGTCGTCTAGTCTCGTCGCGTCTCGTCCCGCCTCTCCTCGTCTCGTCTAAAAATTATAGTAATTTAAAAAATCAAAAAATAATAAAAATCAAAAAATATAAAAATTCGAAAATTATAAATTTCGAAAAATATAAAAAATCAAAAAATATAATAAACCAAAAAATATAAAAAATCAAAAAATTAAAACCTCAAAAAATATAAAAAGTCTTGTCTCGTTTCGTCGCGTCTCGTTTCGCTTCGTCTCGTCTCGTCCCGTCCCGTCTAGTCTCGCCACGCCTCGTCTCGTCTCGTCTAAAAATTATAAAAATTTAAAAAATCAAGAAATATAAAAATTCGAAAAATATAAATTTCGAAAAATATAAAAATTCCAAAAATTTAAAAAATCGAAAAATATAAAAAATTGAAAAATATAAAAAATCCAAAATATAAATTTCAAAAAATTAAAAGTCAAAAATTTAAAATTTTGAAAAAAGGAAAATATTAACGAACGACGAACAACGAAAAACGCATACGAACGAGCAACAAGCCATTATTGACGTGCGACGTGCGAGAACGACGCGACGTAACGACGAGGGACGAGTGACAAGTGACCAGCTACGATCGACGTGCGAAGTACGAAGATGAGACAAGATGAGTAAAAAGAAAAGAAAATTCTAAAATTTTGAAAAAACGAAAAATATAAAAATTCAGAAATATAAAAAATCGAAAAATATAAAAAATCAAAAAAATAAATTAAAAAAAATAAAAATCTAAAATTTTGAAAAAAGAAAAATATTAACGAACGACGAACAACGAAAGACGCATACAACCGAGCAACAAGCCATTATTGACGAGCGACAACGACGCGACGTAACGACGAGCGACGAGTGGCAAGCGACCAGCAACGAACGACAGGCGAAGTACCAAGGAGGATGAGACATGATGAGACAATAGAAAAGAAAATTCTAAAATTTTGAAAAATCAAAAAATATAAATATTCAAAAATATTAAAAAATCGAAAAATATAAAAAGTCTCGTCGCGTCTCGTCTCGTTTCGCCTCGTCTCGTCTCGTCTTGTGTCGACTAGTCTCGTCGCGTCTCGTCCCATCTCGCCTCGCCACGTCTCGTCTAAAAATTATAGTAATTTAAAAAAATCAAAAAATATAAAAAGTCATGTCTCGTCGCGTCTCGTTTCGCTTCGTCTCGTCCCGTCCCGTCTAGTCTCGTCTCACCTCGCCTCGTCTCGTCTAAAAATTATAAAAATTTAAAAATCAAGAAATATAAAAATTCGAAAAATATAAATTTCAAAAAATATAAAAGTTCAAAAAATATTAAAAATCGAAAAATATAAAAAATCCAGAATATAAATTTCAAAAAAAATAAAAATCAAAAATTTAAAATTTTGAAAAAAGGAAAATATTAACGAACGACGAACAACGAAAGACGCATACGAACGAGCAACTAGCCATTATTGACGTGCGACGTGCGAGAACGACGCGACGTAACGACGAGCGACGAGTAACAAGCGACCAGCTACGATCGACGAGCGAAGTACGAAGATGAGAGAAAAGAAAAGAAAATTCTAAAATTTTGAAAAAACGAAAATAATAAAAATTCAAAAATATAAAAAATCGAAAAATATAAAAAATCAAAAATATAAATTTAAAAAAATAAAAATCTAAAATTTTGAAAAAAGAAAAATATTAACGAACGACGAACAACGAAAGACGCATACAACCGAGCAACAAGCCATTATTGACGTGCGACATGCGACGTGCGACAACGACGCGACGTAACGACGAGCGACGAGTGACAAGCGACCAGCTACGAACGACAGGCGAAGTACCAAGGAAGATGAGACATGATGAGTCAATAGAAAAGAAAATTCTAAAATTTTGAAAAAACAAAAAAATATAAATATTCAAAAATATTAAAAAATCGAAAAATATAAAAAATCGAAAAATATAACAAGTCTCGTCGCGTCTCGTTTCGCCTCGTCTCGTCTCGCCTTGTGTCGTCTAGTCTCGTCCCGTCTCGCCTCATCTCGTCTCGTCTAAAAATTATAAAAATTTAAAAAATCAAAAAATATTAAAAATTAAAAAATATATAAATTCGAAAAATATAAATTTCGAAAAATATAAAAAATCAAAAAATTTAAAAAATCAAAAAAAATTTCGTCTCGTCGCGTCTCGTTTCGCTTCGTCTCGTCCCGTCCCGTTAAGTCTCGCCTCGTCTCGTCTCGTCAAAAAATTATAAAAATTCGAAAAATATAAATTTCGAAAAATATAAAAATTCAAAAAATATAAAAAATCGAAAAATATAAAAAATTGAAAAATATAAAAAATCCAAAATATAAATTTCAAAAAAAAATAAAAATCAAAAATTTAAAATTTTGAAAAAAGGAAAATATTAACAAACGACGAACAACGAAAGACGCATACGAACGAGCAACTAGCCATTATTGACGTGCGACGACGCGACGTAACGACGAGTGACAAGCGACCAGCGACTGGCTACGAACGACGAGCGAAGTACGAAGGAAGATGAGACATGATGAGACAAAAGAAAAGAAAATTCTGAAATTTTGAAAAAACGAAAAATATAAAAATTCAAAAATATAAAAAATCGAAAAATACAAAAAATTAAAAATATAAAAAATCGAAAAATATAAAAAATCGAAAATATAAAAAATCAAACATAAATTTCAAAACAAATAAAAATCAATAATCTAAAGTTTTGAAAAAAGAAAAATATTAACGAGCGACGAACAACGAAAGACGCATACGAACGAGAAACAAGCCATTATTGACGTGCGACATACGACGTACGACGACGCGACGTAACGACGAGCGACGAGTGACATGCGACCAGCTACGAACGACGACAGAAGTACGAAGGAGAGATAGAAGAAAGTACGAAGGAAGATGAGACATGATGAGACAAAAGAAGAGAAAATTCTAAAATTTTGAAAAAACCAAAAAATATAAACATTCAAAAATATAAAAAATCGAAAAATATAAAAAAACAAAAAATATAAAAAACCGAAATATATAAAAAATCGAAAAATATAAAAAATCGAAAAATATAAAAAATCAAAAATATAAATTAAAAAAAATAAAAATCAAAACTAAAATTTTGAAAAAAGAAAAATATTAACTAACGACGAACAACGAAAGACGCATACGAACGAGCAACAAGCCATTATTGACGTGCGACAACGACGCGACGTAACGACGAGCGACGAGTGACAAGCGACCAGCTGCGAACGACGAGCGAAGTACGAAGGAAGATGAGACATGATGAAACAAAAGAAAAGAAAATTATAAAGTTTTGAAAAAACGAAAAATATAAAAACTCAAAAATATAAAAAATCGAAAATTATGAAAAATCAAAAATATAAAAAATCGAAAAATTAAAAAATCGAAAAATATAAAAAATCAAAAATATAAATTTCAAAAAAAATAAAAATCTAAAATTTTGAAAAAAGAAAAATATTAACGAACAACGAAAGACGCATACGAACGAGCAACAACCCATTATTGACGTGCGACAACGACGAGACGCGACGAGTGACAAGCGACCAGCTACGAACGACGAGCGAAGTAAGAAGGAAGATAAGACATGATGAGACAAAAGAAAAGGAAACTCTAAAATTTTGAAAAAACGAAAAATATAAAAATTCAAAAATTTAAAAATATAAAAAATAAAAAAATAAAAATCGAAAAATATAAAAAATTGAAAAATATAAAAAAATCGAAAAATATAAAAATTCAAAAATATAAAAAATCGAAAAATATAAAAAATCAAAAATATAAAAAATCGAAAAATATAAAACATTGAAAAGTATAAAAAATCGAAAAATATAAAAATCAAAAATATAAATTAAAAAAAATAAAAATCTAAAATCTAAAATTTTGAAGAAAGAAAAATATTAACGAACGACGAACAACGAAAGATGCATACGAACGAGCAACGAGCCATTATTGACGTGCGACATGCGTTGTGCGACAACGACGCGACGTAACGACGAGCGACGAGTGACAAGCGACCAGCTACGAACGACGAGCGAAGTAAGAAGGAAGATAAGACATGATGAGACAAAAGAAAAGTAAACTCTAAAATTTTGAAAAAACGAAAAATATAAAAATTCAAAAATATAAAAATTGAAAAATATAAAAAATAAAAAAATAAAAATCGAAAAATATAAAAAATTGAAAAATATAAAAAAATCGAAAAATATAAAAATTCAAAAATATAAATTTAAAAAAATCTAAAATCTAAAATTTTGAAAAAATTAAAATATTAACGAACGACGGACAACGAAAGACGCATACGAACGAGCAACAAACCATTATTGACGTGCGACTAGCGACAAACGACGTACGACGAGTGACAAGCCACCCGCGACTGGCTACGAACGACGAGCGAAGTACGAAAGAAGATGAGACATAAAACACAAAGAAAAGAAAATTCTAAAATTTTGACAAAAGGAAAAATATAAAAATTCAAAAATATAAAAATTCGGAAAATATAAAAAATAAAAATATATAAAAAATCGAAAAATATAAAAAATCAAATATATAAAAAATATCAAAATCAAAAATCCAAAGTTTTGAAAAAATTAAAATATTAACGAACGACGAACAACGAAAGACGCATACGAACGAGCAACAAGCCATTATTGACGTGCGACAAGCGACGAGTGACAAGCGACCAGCGACTGGCTACGAACGACGAGCGAAGTACGAAAGAAGATGAGACATAAAACACAAAAGACACGAAAATTCTAAAATTTTGAAACAACCAAAAATATAAAAATTCAAAAATATAAAAATTCGAAAAATATAAAAATTCAAAAATATAAAAATTCGAAAAATTTAAAAATTCAAAAATATAAAAATTCGAAAATATAAAAAATCAAAAAATATAAAAAATCGAAAAATATAAAAAATTGAAAAGTATAAAAAATCGAAAAATATAAAAAATCAAAAATATAAATTAAAAAAAATAAAAATCTAAAATTTTGAAGAAAGAAAAATATTAACGAACGACGAACAACGAAAGACGCATACGAACGAGCAACGAGCCATTATTGACGTGCGACATGCGTTGTGCGACAACGACGCGACGTAACGACGAGCGGCGAGTGACAAGCGACCAGCTACGAACGACGAGCGAAGTAAGAAGGAAGATAAGACATGATGAGACAAGAGAAAAGGAAACTCTAAAATTTTAAAAAAACGAAAAATATAAAAATTCAAAAATATAAAAATTGAAAAATATAAAAAATAAAAAAATAAAAATCGAAAAATATAAAAAATTGAAAAATATAAAAAAATCGAAAAATATAAAAATTCAAAAATATAAATTTAAAAAAAATCTAAAATCTAAAATTTTGAAAAAATTAAAATATTAACGAACGACGAACAACGAAAGACGCATACGAACGAGCAACAAACCATTATTGACGTGCGACCAGCGACAAACGACGTACGACGAGTGACAAGCCACCCGCGACTGGCTACGAACGACGAGCGAAGTACGAAAGAAGATGAGACATAAAACACAAAGAAAAGAAAATTCTAAAATTTTGACAAAAGGAAAAATATAAAAATTCAAAAATATAAAAATTCGGAAATATAAAAAATCAAAAAATATAAAAAATCGAAAAATATAAAAAATCAAATATATAAAAAAATATCAAAATCAAAAATCCAAAGTTTTGAAAAAATTAAAATATTAACGAACGACGAACAACGAAAGACGCATACGAACGAGCAACATGCCATTATTGACGTGCGACAAGCGACGAGTGACAAGCGACCAGCGACTGGCTACGAACGACGAGCGAAGTACGAAAGAAGATGAGACATAAAACACAAAAGACAAGAAAATTCTAAAATTTTGAAAAAACCAAAAATATAAAAATTCAAAAATATAAAAATTCGAAAAATATAAAAATTCAAAAATATAAAAATTCGAAAAATATAAAAATTCAAAAATATAAAAATTCGAAAATATAAAAAATCAAAAAATATGAAAAATCGAAAAATATAAAAAATTGAAAAGTATAAAAAATCAAAAATATAAATTTAAAAAAAATAAAAATCTAAAATCTAAAATTTTGAAGAAAGAAAAATATTAACGAACGACGAACAACGAAAGACGCATACGAACGAGCAACAAGCCAGTATTGACGTGCGGCATAACGACGAGACGTAACGACGCGACGTAACGACGAGTGACAAGCGACCAGCTACGAATGACGAGCGAAGTACGAAGGAAGATGAGACATAATGAGACAAAAGAAAAGAAAACTAAAAGTTTGAAAAAACGAAAAATATAAAAATTCAAAAATATAAAAATTCCAAAAATATAAAAATTTAAAAATATTAAAATTCGAAAAATATAAAAAATCGAAAAATATAAAAATTCGAAAAATATAAATTTCAAAACAAATAAAAATTATATTTCTAAAATTTTTAAAAAATTAAAATATTAAGGAACGACGATCAACGAAAGACGCATACGAACGAGCAACAAACCATTATTGACGTGCGACTAGCAACAAACGACGAGTGACAAGCGACCAGCGACTGGCTACGAACTACGAGCGAAGTACGAAAGAAGATGAGACATAAAACACAAAAGACAAGAAAATTCTAAAATTTTGAAAAAACGAAAAATATAAAAATTCGAAAAATATAAAAATTCAAAAAAATAAAAATTCGAAAAATATAAAAAGTCGAAAAATATAAAAAATCGAAAAATATAAAAAATCAAAAAATATAAAAAATCAAAAATATAAATTTAAAAAAAATAAAAATCTAAAATTTTGAAAAAAGAAAATTATTAACGAACAACGAAAGACGCATACGAACGAGCAACGAGTCGTGCGACTAGCGACCAACGTCATTGTCGTGCGACTAGCGACAAACGACGAACGAGTGACAAGCGACCAGCGACTGGCTACGAACGACGAGCGAAGTACGAAGGAAGATAAGACATAAGATAAGAAGATGAGACATAAAACACACAAAAGAAAAGAAAATTCTAAAATTATGAAAAAACCAAAAATATTAAAATTCGAAAAATATAAAAATCCAAAAATATAAAAAATCGAAAAATATAAAAAATCAAAAATATAAAAAATAAATTGTATAAAAAATCAAAAAATATAAAATGTCTTGTCTCGTCATGTCACGTCACGTCTCGTCTCGTCTTGTCCCGTCCTGTCTCGTCTCGCCTTGCCTCGCCCAGTCAACTCGGCTAAAAATTATAAAAATTTAAAAAATAAAAAAATATAAAAATTCAAAAATATAAGTCTCGTTTCGTCGCGCCGCGTCTCGACTCGTTTCGCCTCGTCACGTCTCGTTTCGTCACGTCTCGTCTCGTCTGGTTTCGTCTCGTCCCGTGCCGTCTCGTCTCGTCTCGTCTAAGAATTATATTTTTAAAATTCAAAAAATATTAAAAATCAAAAAATATAAAAAATTTAAAAATATTAAAATTCGAAAAATATAATTTCGAAAAATATAAAAAACAAAAAATATAAAAAAAATATTAAAAATCATGAAATATAAAAAATCAAATAATATAAAAAATCAAAAAATATAAGAAGTCTCGTCTCTTCTCGTCTCGTCACGTCAGGTCTCGTCTCGTCTCCTCTCGTCACGTGTCGTCGCGTCACGTCACGCAACGTCACTTCTCGCCTCGCCTGGCCTCGCCCCGCCTCGTCTCGTCACGTCCCGTCACGTGACGTCTCGCCTCGCCATGTCTCGTCTAAGAAATATAAAAATTTTAAAAAACAAAAAATATTAAAAATAAAAATATATTAAAATTCAAAAAATTTATATTTCGAAAAATATAAAAAAACAAAAAATATAAAAACTCAAAATATAAAAATCAAATAATATAAAAACTCAAAATATAAAAAATCAAATAATATAAAAAATCAAAAAATATAAAAAGTCTCGTCTCGTCGCGCCGCATCTCGTCTCGTTTCGCCTCGTCTCGTTCCGTCCCGTCTCGACTCGCCTCGTCTCGTCTTGTCTAAAAATTATACAATTCAAAAAATATAAAAAATTAAAAAATATAAAGATTCAAAAAATATAAATTTCGAAAAATATAAAAAATCAAAAAATACAAAGAATCAAAAAATATAAAAAATCAAAAAATATAAAAAATCAAATAATATAAAAAATCAAAAAATATAAAAAGTTTTGTCTCGTCTCGCTCGTCTTGTCCCGTCTCGTCTCGTCTCAACTCGTCTAAAAATTTAAAAAATCAAATAATATTAAAAATCAAAAAATATAAAAATTCGAAAAATATAAATTTCGAAAAATATAAAAAATCAAAAAATTTAAAAAATCAAAAAGTATAAATAATTAAAAAATATAAAGAATCGAAAAATTTAAAAAATCAAATAATATAAAAAATTAAAAAAATATAAAAAGTCTCGTACCGTCCCGTCCCGTCCCATCTCGCCTCGCCTCGCCTCGTCTCCTCTTCTCTAAAAATTATAAAAATTTAAAAAATCAAAAAATATTAAAATTAAAAAATATAACAATTCAAAAAATATAAATTTCGAAAAATATAAATTTCGAAAAATATAAATTTCGAAAAATATAAAAAACAAAAACTATAAAAAATCAAAAAATATAAAAAATCAAAAAATTTAAAACATCAAATAATATAAAAAGTCAAAAAATATAAAAAAGGCTCGTCACGTTACGTCACGTCTCGTTTCGTCTCGCCTCGTCACGTCTCGTTTCGTCTCGTCATGTTTCGTCTAGTCACGTCACGTCTCTTCTCGTCTCGTCACGTAACGACTCTTCTCGTCTCGTCCCGTCTCGTCTCGTGTCGTCCCATCCCGTCTCGCCTCGCCTCTTCTCGTCTCGTCTAAAAATTATAAAAAATTAAAAAATAAAAAATATTAAAAATCAAAAAAATATAAAAATTCGTAAAATATAAATTTCGAAAAGTATAAAAAATCAAAATATATAAAAAATCAAAAAATATAAAGAATCAAAAAATATAAAAAATAAAAAAATATATAAAAAGTCTCATCTTGTATCGTCTCGTCACGTCACGTCTCGTCTCGTGTCGCCTCGTCACGTCTCGCCTCGTCGCGTCTCGTCACGTCTCGCCTCGTCACGTCAGGTCTTGTCTAGTTTCGTCCAGTCTCGCCTCGTCTCGTTTCGTCAAAAAATTATAAAAATTTAAAAAATCAAAAAAATAAAAATCAAAAAATATTAAAAATCAAAAAATATTAAAATTCGAAAAATAATTATTTCGAATAATATTAAAAATCAAAAATATAAAAAACAAAAAATATAAAAAATCAAAAAATATAAAATATCAAAAAGTATGGAAAAACCAAAAATATAAAAAAACAAAAAATATAAAAATTTCGTCTCGTCGCGTCTCGTCTCGTTTCGCCTCGTCTCGTCTCGTCCTGTCTCGCCACGTCACGTCTCGTCTCATCTGGTCTCGTCACGTCTCGCCCCGTCCCATCTCGTATCGCCTCGTCTCGTCTAAAAATTATAAAAATTTAAAGAATCAAAAAATATAAAAAATCAAAAAATATAAAAAGTTTCGTCGCGTCTCGTTTCGTCCCGCCTCGCCTCGTCTCGTCTAAAAATTATAAAAATTTAAAATATCAAAATATATTTAAAAACAAAAAATATAAAAATTCGAAAAATATAAATTTCGAAAAATAAAAAATTAAAAATAAAATAATATAAAAAATCAAAAAATATAAAAAGTCTTGTCTCGTCCCGTCTTGTCTCGCCTCGCCTCGCTTTGCCTCGTCTCGCATCGCCTCGTCTCGTCTCGTCCTGTCTAAAATTTATAAAAATTAAAAAAATCAAAATATATTAAAATTCAAAAAATATAAATTTCGAAAAATATAATAAATAAAAATATAAAAAATCAAAAATATAAAAAATCAAAAATATAAAAATCAAAAAATATAAAAAAACAAAAAATATAAAAATCAAAAATATATAAAATCAAAAAATATAAAAAGTCTCGTCTCGTCGCGCCTCGTCTCGTCTAAAAATTATAAAAAATTAAAAAATATTTTAAAAAAATATATTAATTAAAATATAATATATATATATATATATATATATATAAATATTTTAAATATATATATATATTTAAAATATTTATATATATATATATAAAATCAAAAAATATAAAAAAACTGGTCGCGCCGCGTCTCGTTTCGCCTCGTCTCGTCTCCTGTCTCGTTCCGTCCCGTCTCGCCTCGTCTCGCCTCATCTCGTCTAGTCTAAAACTTATAAAAATTTAAAAAATAAAAAAATTTAAAAATTAAATATAAAAAAAAATAAAAATATAAATTTCGAAAAATATAAAAAATTTAAAAATATAAAAAATAAAAAATATAAAAAATAAAAAAATATAAAAACTCAAAGAAATAATAGAACAAAAAATATAAAAAAGTCTTGTCTCGTCATGTCACGTCACGTCTCTTCTAGTCTCGTGTCGTCTCGTCTCGTCCAGTCCCGTTCAGTCCCGTCTCGCCTAGCCTCGCCTCGTCTCGTCTAAATATTATAAAAATTTAAAAAATCAAGAATATTAAAAATCAAAACATAAAAATTCGAAAAATAAAAATTTCGAACAATATAAAAAACCAAAAAATATAAAAAATCAAAAAATATAAAAAATTAAAAAATATAATGTTTCGTCTCGTCGCGTCGCGTCTCGTCTCGCCCCGTCACGTCTCGTCTCGTCTATCTCGTCTCGTCACGTCACCACACGTCTCATGTCGTCACGTCACGTCTCATTTCGTTTCGTCTCGTCCCGCCTCGCCTCGTCTCATCTAAAAATTATAAAAATTTAAAAAATAAAAAAATATTAAAAATCAAAAAATATAAAAATTCGAAAAATATATATTTTCCAAAACTATAAAATATCAAAAAATATAAAAATATAAAAAGATAAAAAATCAAAAAATATAAAAATCAAAAAATATAAAAAATCAAAAATTATAAAAAATCAAAAAATATAAAAAGTCTCGTCCCGTCTCGCCTCGCCACGTCTAGTCTAAAAATTATAAAAATTTTAAAAATAAAAAATATTAAAAATTCGAAAAATATATATTTTCCAAAAAATATAAAAAATCAAAAAATATAAAAAACAAAAAAATAAAAAATCAAAAAATATAAAAATCAAAAAATATAAAAAATAAGTATAAAAAGTCTCGTCTCGTCGCGTCTCGTTTCACCTCGGCTCGTCCTGTCTCGCCTCGCCCCGTCTCGTCTCGTCTTGTTTCGTCTCGTCACGTCACGACACGTCTCTTCTCGTCTCGTCTCGTGTCGTCCCATCCCGTCCCGCCTCGCCTCTTCTCGTCTAAAAATTATCAAAATTAAAAAATATTAAAAATCAAAAAATATAAAAATTCGAAAAATATAAATTTCGAAAAGTATAAAAATCAAAATTTATAAAAAATAAAAAAATATAAAGAATCAAAAAATATAAAAAATCAAAAAATATAAAAAGTCGCGTCGCGTCTCGTCTCGTTTTGCCTCGTCTCGTCCTGTCTCGTCTCGTCCTGTCTCGTTTCGTCTCGTCCCGCCCAGTCCCGTCTCGTCTCGTTTTGCCTCGCCTCGTCTCGCCTCCTCTCGTCTAGTCTAAAAATTATAAACATTTAAAAAATCAAAAAATTTTAAAAATCAAAAATATAAAAATTCGAAAAATATAAATTTCGAAAAAAATAAAAAAACAAAAAATATAAATTATAAAAAATATAAAAAATCAAAAAATATAAAATATCAAAAAATATAAAAAGTCAAAAAATATAATAAAACAAAAAATATAAGTCTTGTCTCGTTTCTTTGCGTCGCGTCTCGTTTCGCCTCTTCTCACGTTCCGTCTCGTTACGTCTCGTCTCGTCATGTCACGTCTCGACTCGTGTCGTCACGTCCAGTCCCGTTCCGTCCCGTTTCGCCTCGTCCCGTCTCGTCTAAAAATTAAAAATAATAAAAAAATCAAGAATATTAAAAGTCAAAAAATATAAAAATTCGAAAAATATAAATTTCGAAAAATATAAAAAACCAAAAAATCATAAAATATAAAAAATCATAAAATATAAAAAATCAAAAAATTATAAAAAAATTCGTCTCGTCGCGTCTCGTTTCGCCTCGTCTCGTTCGTCACGTCTCGTCTTGTCTCGCTCGTCACGTCACGTCTCTTCTCGTCACGTCATGTCACGTCACGTCTCGTCTATCTCGTCACATCACGTCTCGTGTCGTCACGAAACGTCTCGTCTTAATTCGTTTCGTCACGTCTCGCCCCGTCTCGTCTAAAAATTATAAAAATTTAAAAAATCAAAAGATATTAAAAATCAAAAAATATAAAAATTCGAAAAATATATATTTTCCAAAAAATATAAGAAATCAATAAAAAATAAAAAATCTAAAAGTATAAAAAGTCGCGTCGCGTCTCGTTTCGCCTCGTCTCGTCCTGTCTCGTGCCGTCACGTTTCGTCACGTCTCGTCTCGTATCGCTTAGCCTCGCTCGTCTCGTCTAAAAATTCAAAAAAAATTAAAAAATCAAAAAATATTAAAAATAAAAAATAAAAATTCGAAAAATATATATTTTCCAAAAAATATAAAAAATCAAAAAATATAAAAAATCAAAAATAAAAAATAAAAAAATATAAAGTCTCGTCGCGCTCGTCTCGTTTCGTCTCGTCTCGTCCTGTCTCGTCCCGTCTCGTCACATCTCGCCACGTCTAAAAATTATAAAAATTTAAAAAATCAAAAAATATTAAAAATCAAAAAATATAAAAATTCGAAAAATATAAATTTCGAAAAATATAAAAAATCAAAAAATATAAAAAATCAAAAAATGTAAAAAATCGAATAATATAAAAAATCAAAAATATAAAAAACAAAAAATATAAAAAATCGAAAAATAAAAAATCGAAAAAAATAAAAAATCGAAAAATATAAAATATCAAAAAAATAAATTTTAAAAAAATCGAAAATCTAAAATTTTGAAAAAAGAAAAATATTAACGAACGACGAAACACGAAAGACGCATACGAACGAGCAACAAGCCATTATTGACGTGCGACGTGCGACAACGACGAGACGCAACGACGAGCGACGAGTGACAAGCGACCAGCTACGAACGACGAGCGATGTACGAAGGAAGATGAGACATGATGAGACAAAAGAAAAGAAAACTAAAATTTTGAAAAAACGAAAAATATAAAAATTCAAAAATATAAAAAATCGAAAAATATAAAAATTCTGAAATATCAAAAATCGAAAAATATAAAAAATCAAAAATATAAAAAATCGAAAAATATGAAAAATCGAAAAATATAAAAAATCGAAAAAAAATAAAAAATCGAAAAATATAAAAAATCAAAAATATAAATTTAAAAAAATAAAAATCTAAAATTTTGAAAAAAGAAAAATACTAACGAACGACGAACAACGAAAGACGCATACAACCGAGCAACAAGCCATTATTGACGTGCGACGTAACGACGAGCGACGAGTGACAAGCGACCAGCTACGAACGACGAGCGAAGTACCAAGGAAGATGAGACATGATGAGACAAAAGAAAAGAAAATTCTAAAATTTTGAAAAAACGAAAAATATAAAAATTCAAAAATATTAAAAAATCGAAAAATATAAAAAATCAAAAAATATAAAAAATCGAAAAATATAAAGTCTCGTCTCGTTTCGCCTCGTCTCGTCTCGCCTTGTGTCGTCTAGTCTCGTCGCGTCTCGTCCCGCCTCGCCTCGTCTCGTCTAAAAATTATAGTAATTTTAAAAATCAAAAAATATTGAAAATCAAAAAATATAAAAATTCGAAAATTATAAATTTCGAAAAATATAAAAAATCAAAAAATATAATAAACCAAAAAATATAAGAAATCAAAAAATTAAAAAATCAAAAAATATAAAAAGTCTTGTTTCGTTTCGTCGCGTCTCGTTTCGCTTCGTCTCGTCCCGTCCCGTCGAGTCTCGCCTCGTCTCGTCTCGTCTAAAAATTATAAAAATTTGAAACCCAAAAATATAAAAAATCGAAAATTATGAAAAATCAAAAATATAAAAAATCGAAAAATTAAAAAATCGAAAAATTTAAAAAATCGAAAAATTTAAAAAATTGAAAAATATAAAAAATCCAAAATATAAATTTCAAAAAAAATAAAAGTCAAAAATTTAAAACTTTGAAAAAAGGAAAATATTAACGAACGACGAACAACGAAAGACGCATACGAACGAGCAACAAGCCATTATTGACGTGCGACGTGCGAGAACGACGCGACGTAATGACGCGACGTAACGACGAGGGACGAGTGACAAGTGACCAGCTATGATCGACGTGCGATGTACGAAGATGAAATAAGATGAGAGAAAAAAGAAAATTCTAAAATTTTGAAAAAACGAAAAAAATAAATATTCAAAAATATTAAAAAATCGAAAAATATAAAAAGTCTCGTCGCGTCTCGTCTCGTTTCGCCTCGTCTCGTCTCGCCTTGTGTCGTCTAGTCTCGTCCCGTCTCGCCTCGCCTCGTCTCGTCTCGTCTAAAAATTATAAAAATTTAAAAAATCAAAAAATATTAAAAATCAAAAAATATAAAAATTCGAAAAATATAAATTTCGAAAAATATAAAAAATCAAAAAATATAAAAAACCAAAAATATAAAAAATCAAAAAATTAAAAAATATAAAATGTCTTGTCTCGTCTCGTCGCGTCTCGTTTCGCTTCGTCCCGTCTAGTCTCGCCTCGCCTCGTCTCGTCTAAAAATTATAAAAATTTAAAAAATCAAGATATATAAAAATTCGAAAAATAAATATTCAAAAAATATAAAAAATCGAAAAATATAAAAAATTGAAAAATATAAAAAATCCAAAATATAAATTTCAAAACAAATAAAAATCAATAATTTAAAATTTTGAAAAAAGGAAAATATTAACGAACGACGAACAACGAAAGACGCATACGAACGAGCAACTAGCTATTATTGACGTGCGACGTGCGAGAACGACGCGACGTAACGACGAGCGACGAGTGACAAGCGACCTGCTACGATCGACGAGCGAAGTACGAAGATGAGACAAGATGAGAGAAAAGAAAAGAAAATTCTAAAATTTTGAAAAAACGAAAAATATAAAAATTCAAAAATATAAAAAATAAAAAATATAAAAAATTAAAAATATATAAATTTAAAAATATAATGAAACGAAAAACGACGTGACGACGAGCGATGAGCGTAGAACATTATACGATGAACGACAAACAACGAACGACGAGAGACCTACGACGAACGACGAGCCTTGAGCGACGAACAATGAACGTTGAAGGACAATTGCGAAATCAGAACGACCAACGACAGACGATGCACGAGAAACGACGAACGACAAGCCACAAACGACGAAAGAAAAACGACAAACGTTGGATATTTTAAAATACAAAAAATTGAAAAATATAAAAAACCAAAAATATAAAATTTCGAAAAATATAAAAAAATCAAAAATATGAAAATTCGAAAAATACCACAACTTAAAAAATATAAAAATTCGAAAAATATAAAAAACCAAAAAATATAAAAAATCGAACAATATAAAAAATCAAAAAGTATAAAAAATCAAAAAATTTAAAAAATCAAAAAATATAAATAATCAAAAATATAAAAATTCAAAAATAAAAATTCGAAAATATCAAACTTAAAAAATATAAAAATTCGACAAATATAAAAAATAAAAAATATAAAAAATAAAAAATATAAAAAATTAAATATAAAAAATAAAAAATATAAAAAATTAAAAATATATAAAATTTAAAAATCAAATGAAACGAAGAACGACGTGACGACGAGCGACGAGCGATGAGCGTAGAACATTATACGACGAACGACAAACAACGAACGACGAAAGACCCTACGACGAACGACGAGCCTTGAGCGACGAACAATGAACTTTGAAGGACAAATGCGAAATCAGAGCGACGAACGACCAACGACAGAGGATGTACGAGAAAACAATAAACGTCGAATATAAAATGTAAAAAATAAGAAATATAAAAAAGCCACAAACGACAAACGACGAAAGAAGTCAAACGTTGAATATTTTAAATACAAAAATTTGAAAAATATAAAAAAACAAAAATATTAAAGTTGGAAAAATATAAAAAATCAAAAAATATAATAATTCAAAATACATAAAAATTCGAAAAATATAAAATTCGAAAAAATAGTATTTCAAAATATTTTAAATTTTAACGAATAACGAAAGAAGAACGACGAGCGACGAACGACAAATGAACGTCGAACATAGATCGACGAAGCACGAAAATTGAAGGACGAAAAGAAGACGACAACACACGAAAGACGACACGAAAGGGGAAAGACGAATGGCGAGACACGAGCGTTTAAACACGAACGAAAAGGTACGAAAGACGAGCGACGAATGTCGAAATACAAAAGACGAAAGTGTCAAGACGAAAAAAGAAGACGAGTGATGATGGAGAAAACACGAACGACAATAGGCGAACGACGAAACATTGGAACACACTAAAAAGTGGAAAAACTGAAATAACTAAAGTCAAAAAACATAAAAATTCTAATAATATAAAAATTTGAGAAATATCAAAATTTGAAGAATATAAAATTCAAAATTTATAGAAATTCGGAAGTTTACAAATTTCTTAATTAATAAAGAACGAACGACGAGCGAAGAACGAAGAATGGCGTGCGAAGAGCGACGAACGACAATTGAAAGACGAACGAATAACAATGAACAACGAAGGACGAAAAAACGGACACGATAAAAGACCAAACACTACAGATAAGGGTAAGGACGAGAGACGAGCGACGAACAACAATTGATATGCGACAAACGACCAGCGATGTGAGACGATAGTCGAAAGACAAACGACGTAAGAGATAAAACGAAAGAAGACCTTAGATGATGGAGGAAAGATGATCGACGAAACATCTAAACACAAACGGACAGACGGGCGAAAAGGTAGACGGGCAAACAGACGGACAGACGGTTGGAGGGAGAGACGGATAGAGTCGCGGACGGACCGTCGAACGGACAGAAGTACGGACAGACGACCGGACAGACGAAAAGAAAGATTGACAGACAACAGGGCGGACAGAGTGAAAGACAAGCGGACTGACAAACAGAAGGAAAGGAACAGGCGGACTGGCAGACGGCCGGTCAGAAAGACGGACTGAAAGACGAACAGGCAGGGGGACAAACAAACTGACAAACGGACGGACACGGAAATGGACAGACCGACGTAAAGACGGACGTACAGACGGGCGAATATCGGACCGACTGACAGAAAAAATGACGAACGGACAGACGGATGAACAGACGAACAGGCAGACGGACGGACTGTTGGACGGACAACCGGACGGTCGGAAAGACGGACGGACAAACGGACGGACGTACTGATGGACAGCCGGACGGACTGGCGGTCTGGCAAACGGAGGGACTGACGGGCGAACCGACGGACAGACAGACGAGGGGACAGAGGGAAGGGCTGATGGACTGATAGATGGATGGACAGACGGCTACACAGACAGCCAGGGAGACGGACGGGCAGACGTACAGACAGATAGACGGACCTATCGACGGGCAGACGGACGGATAGATGGGCGGACGAACATACTGACAGACGGATAGACGGACGGACAGATCGCCGATAAGATAGACCGACAAACGGATGACGGGTAGACGGACGGACTGACGGACGGACAGACGGACGGGAAGGTGATCGAAGAGACGGGCGGACAGATGATTGGACAGACTTGGCGGACGAACCGACGGACGGGCGTACAAACTGACGGCGGACGGGCAGACAGAATTACAGACGGAGTGTCAGACGGACGGAGAGGCTGATGAATAATCTTAATTGTCAGACGGACGACAGACGGACAGACAGACGTAATGACTGACCGACGGACAGATGGATGACGACTAAACTGTCGGAGATACAGATGGACGGACAGGCGGAGCGACAGACGGACGGGGAGACAAACGGGCAGACATACGGGCAGTCAGAATGACGTACAGACGGACAAACCGACAGACGGGAAGACAGATGGACGGATAAACGAACGGACGGGTAGACAGAGACGGAGGGACAGACGGACGAAAGCCAGATGGGCAGATGAACAAATAGAGTTTTTGGACTGACGGACGGACAGACAAACGGACAGTCGGATGGACAGACTGACGCACAGACGGACAGACAGATGGATGGATAATCCGACGGACTGGCGGACGGATGGACAGACGGACGGGCTGGCGGACGGACAGACAGACTGACAGACAATACATGATGGCTGAGAAGTGTGGGACGAAAGCGAAAAGCTAGCCCAGATTGAAGAAGTAAGAAAACTTGCTCAAGTAAGTGCCATTCTATAGAACCGCCGGTTTTCTTCTAAAACGTTTTTTTCGTGGCACCGCCACTTTTTTTGTGACATTTCTTCTTTTAATCAACGTTTTTTAAGTAATATTCCCAACATGCTTGTAATTTAATAAATCTATTATATAATTTTGCTTGTCATTTCCAGTAAAAATATTTTACAATACTGATCAATGATCATTGATGAAGATGATGGTTTTTCGCATGTTTGAAATACGTGATCGTTTGCTTTCCCGTTTCTTAATCTTCTTTGTATTTTTTCATTGCCATTCTTCAAGTTTGCTTGACTATTCGGCTTTGTATTTCTTCAACTTTGTTTTGGTACTTGTGGTAGCGCCCGTGCACGTATACATCGTTGCTCACTTGTTTTCTTCGTTTCTAGTTCTTCTTCGTAGTGTTCGTACTTGTTGAGTGCGCGTTCGCATTTGTCTCCGCTTTCGTTTCTTGATAATGTTCCTCTCATCTTCGTGATGTTAATAATGATCACTTCGAATCTTTGATCTAAAACGAAGACGAAGTTGAGGGCGCAGACAACAAATAGGGAAGAGGACGAAGAATACGGCTCGAAAATGAAAATGATTCCGGATATCGATAGCGAATTTCATTGTGAAGAAAAATCACTAACATGAAACGATCACAACAGTCAAAGATTATAAAATGACCTGGACGCTTAAGGTACAATTATTAATTGTACAAAGATAGTAATCACTAAATTCAATTAAAACAATATGACTAACCAATACTTGAAAAGGTTCTCATCATTTTCCTGTGACATGTACATTCTTAATGCTAATTATAATAATGTGTATATTAGACCTAGTGAAATACTCCGCGAATAGTCAATCAGAAATTAATTTTAATTGATTCGTAAGTACAAAGTGTGATCGAAAAGAATCAAAACACTGATCAGTAAAAATATTTCTGGAGTTATTTCATATTTTTGGATGAATATTTCAGACCCTTGTCTTATCATAAACTCCTATTACGGATTTCGTTTTGATACGAAACATGAAATTAAATAAAATTCATTTAAAATATAAATAATGAAAATAATATTCCGTAAAACGAAAATCATAAATGCATTTCTGACATTCAGTTACGTTATTTTTATTATGCTGATCGTAAACAAGTGAATACTTTATGTTTATTGAAAACAAACGAATAGTTAAAGAGTACATTCACTGTGGAAGCGAACACAAATTGTTTATTAATATATTTTCCATCGTGACTAATATTGAGATGAAGCCAACTTATCTCCACATTGAAGGAATGTCAATGATTTTTTTTCAAAAAACGAATAGTAATTGCATTGAATTTACTGCTTTAAATATAGTACTCCGGTAATGAAAAGGTGTAAGAAAGAGGAAAAGGAAGAAGAAGTTGAGAAAAGTAGGAAAAGAAATAGGAAACAAATGTGTATGCATAGGATGTTATGATGCACAGGTATAAAAGTAGTAATGAAAAAACAAAAACAAAAATACGAAGTGGATACGAGAAGAGCGAAAATGTGAATCAGTACAAAAGTGACACTGTTATTAGTAGTAGGATATAGTAAGTAACAAAAACAAATCACATACGTTACATGTCAATTTCCAGGTCGCACGATGTCGTAGAAAACGCCAATAAAATGTATTATAAAAGAATATATATGTTTATATAATTTTGATTTTTTCTTTACAAGCAGAATACGTCAGTTGTCAAGGAGACAGGAATTGTGTAACATTGTTGGACATTGATTTCCTCACGATAAAAATACATTTAAAATCATACAAAATATTTGAATGGAAACGTATCTTAGTGAAGAAGTGTATTTTAATATTTAAAGTTGATGAATAATGTTATACTACGATGCAGATGGAAAATGACCTTGTTAATACGACCTTAAATAAAAAAGTATATTTTGTTTTAAATTATTTAGGCTAGGCACTACTCATTCTAGCCTCTTTGACAGTACTTTTCCTCCGACTTGTAGGTCTTTCCAAATCTCTTATTCCACTTAGAACGTAAGTCATAATGATTTTTGGATAGTGGCTACCCTTCATCATATCAACATTCTCTAGCTAATTATTATACGATTATACTTTTATCGCAAAAGGATCATCGTCATCATGATCAGAAAGGGATAATAGTTTTAATTCTTTCCTTTTTATTACATCCCGATTGCACCCTTCCGCACTTCTCTGAAACGACATTTCAGCAGCCTGAATCTAACTCCAGTCCTTTTTCTTTAGTGTCCATGACTAGCTTCCAAATGCGCAGGTGGGTATTGTCACAAACTTGTAAAATTATAGTATTGTGCTCTCCTTACTTCATTTCTTAATAATTTATTAATTGCACTAAATATCTGTAGAAATTTGTATTTTTCCTTAAGGTCTTCATTACAGTGCAATCGGGATGTGATAACCCGAACATTTAAAACTGTGTAAGCCTACCTGTTCCATCATGTCGTTTTCTAGATCAATTTTGGTTCTAATTCGGATGTTCAGTTCTTCTTTGGATCATGCTAGTACCATTTTTCTGCTACGTTGTTGCCAAATGTTTTGCGTCTATTGTAATTAACAAATTGGCACTCTATCATGTCGAAATATGTATTCATGTTTAGCAAGCCTTGGACATCCTGCAGTTAGTATATGGTCTATTGTTTCTTCCTGACGTAGTCTACAGTTAGTGTCAATATTTTCTCTGAGGATGAGTCTTCTGTAGTATTTGGTTTGATGGTTTCGTCCTGTGCTGCAATTACGAGGCTCTCTGTTTCTCCTTTCGGTTGACTGACGTTTAACCACATGAACGACTTTTCTTGGTTTATTAATTTTTCTTCCATTTTACGTACTAATTGCCCATGCATTGGTTTATTTTAACATCGATTGATTTTTTCCTAGAGTGTTGGTACATCAACATCTTTAGTTACTCTTTCAACATTCTCTTCTTCCCCTGTACTTCTTCTCAGCTGCTGTTCTGATTTTGCTTTAAAATTTAATCAGTATTCATATATCTCACCCACGAGCCACCACCACAACCAGGATAAGATTAAAGCTCCCGATTGGTCTTCCGGCGTGTGTGATCATGTAAGTCTGTATAAGTAAAGGGTTAGGATATAACAAGGAGGAGAAAGGAAAGATCTCGCGCGATCCGCGGCACGTTTGTTAGTGTACTGCTCCAGCATTCGCCTGGTGTTGATCGAAGAAACCACGGAAAACTCAGAGCATCCAGTCCCTAGATTTCACCTCCTGACAATGCGAATTCGACATAGGTAGTGTCGAAAGTCCTGCCTCCGCCGGGACTTGGACCGGCTTTTGATAAAATATTTAAAATATCGTGTGTGTTTCAAGTAAGATTCTCATACTCTAAATTATTTCACTCAATGAGTCACTGCTTACAATAAAGCTGATACCATACGACGGTATGGATCCAAGGAAGAGGCCGTCCGCCATTAAATATTTGCTATTCACGAGGTACATTATGGAACAGTCATTATTTTATATTCATAGTATGTAAAGGGCTGTTGTACGGTATGTATCAGTGGTTGTTTGTGGTCTGAAATCGGGTTGAAGTGCTATCTCTTATCCGAATCTTACACTATTTTGATCACTTGAACTTATCCTTTCATTTTTATATCATCACATGAGTCAAACCCGAAGAGCGCACAGTTCCATTTTGACACATTCACTATCAATAGTGTCCATATCACTTTTTAATTACCAGCGTACCTCTCAACTTCAAAAGTGCAAACCACGAAACCTATAGAACCTAATACGCAGAAAAAAATATTAAGACTTACCTTATATTTTAAAGATTAGATTAATTCTAATCGTCAAAATTGCGTTCCTGTTAATAACTTTTTCTATGAATGTTTTCTGAATTACTGAGAACTAAATCACTTTCAGAAAACATAGTTCGCACTGGTCTGCAATCTCAAATTGCATAAATTAATCACATCAGTATCGCACTTGCGATCAAGCACATTCGCAGACAAGAACTGACAATCAATCGCAAGTAATTGATTTCAAGAATGACACATAAAGAAAGAAAGAACAGAAGCACCAATGTCAGATCTATTGCGGAATATCAATTTTGAAGAAAATCTGTGAATGTTGAGAAGCTAATGTGTCCATAAACGAACGGTCAGACAGGCGTTTTGAAAAATTACCTTCTCTGTACGACTGTGTTCATGCACAACAACATTGCTAGACAGTTTTGGATCTGGGGAAATGCTGAACCTCCCCCCCCCTGTAATATCTTATTAACCTCTATAAAAAAATGACTATAAATAAGTATGTTAAAAAATTAATTTAAAATTTTATGAAACATTAGACTACAGCGAATTATAAAATTACGATAACAATTTTCCCAAGATTAATTTTTTTCACTTTTTTTACTCTCAGTCATGTCATCAAGCCTCTTAACTTGCAGGACCCCCCCCCCCCTGTCTGCCCATATCTAGAGCTGGCACTGCATATATAGGAAAATAATAAACTATGTACAGAATCTAGGCAAATCCATTTTTGAAAAATTTAGGGACCCACAAAATGTATTTTTTTTACAGATTTGGCACTTTTCTCTGCACCGTTACATAATATTATCCAAGAAATTAAAAATACCTATAATCTCATTAAAAATATAAGTCAGAGCAATGATTTATTGTTTTGATTCCTTTAAATAAAAAAATCTGAAATATTTATCCACTAATTTAAAAAGAGAATGAAACATAGTCTGATTCATACAAATGAAAATTAGCATGCACTCAAGCACTTTCCCTTTTCAAATTAGTACCCCTCCCCTTTCCTTTCAAATTAGTACCATTTCCGAATTTAAATTCATTGAGGTTTTGTAGTTTCTCTTACCAAGTTCGGCCCCGAGGAGACAGGCAACACTTCCAGGACTAACACCTGGTCCAGGCCAACTCCCTCGACTTGCACTTGATTTCACTAACTTAGGGTCTCTGGGAGGCAACTGGAGGAGACTTCTCTTGAGGCTGCAACTGCTGGTTACTCCATTGCCCTCACCGCTTCCTGATCGTTTGATGCAAGGAGTGCTCTTTAGATCTTTTTCTGACCCTGTAGCAGGACTGCTGGTGCTGTTGATGGTCAGGAGATGGCGCATTGCAACACCTGGAGTACCAGATCCTGTACTGGGACCTCTGTCTCGAGCAAAAGTTAAAACTTCCATGAGCCATCGCACGCCTTTCCATGCCGTGTTCAACTGCCCTTGGAACTCTTGAAGCTGGTTCAGGCGGTCTTTGGCAGCTGCTACTTCAGATGAGGAAAAGCCTGTATGATTAAGAAATGATATGTAGTGACTCATGATGTTTTGTACAAGAATGATAATTTAGGTTCATTCTTAAAAAGCATGTTAATGTTAATTTTAAAGATATTTAAATAAACTTAAACCACAAACTACTTTACCTCTCTATGATTATGTCGAGCAAGTACAGTATCTAGTTCAAGAATGCAGCTAAGACGAGAATACCGGAATATTACATCACGCTGATAGGTACCCAGATGAACCATTTCAAATACTTGAACAGGTAAAGCAGCTAAATCTCCTCACTGAAGAAGAAGATCTCTTTGTCCAGGAACAGCACAGGCAGATTCAGCGGGAGGGACAATGATTAAAAATGAAACCTCTGGGCTCAAATCAACCACTTCCACATCATAAAGCCTGCACAAAAATCCAATAAAACACAATCACATTTGTTGATACACTATAAAAATTTAATTTCCATCTTATTAAGAAAAATGAAAATATTTTATGGGTAGGTTTCCTTTTTCTTCTTATAATATAATACAAGAAGATAAAGTAATGGATTCACCTCATCAATACACTCTTGAATTTTTGGTTGTAAACTTTGTTTCAGGTTTGTTTGGAAGCTTCACTCACACTTAGAATTTAGGTCTATTAGTAATGTTCCAAAAATGTTTAAGATTAGTGCAGGTGTTGATGAGATTCACACAATTTTGTACCCAAAAATGAGGGATGTCATTATGAATGAATGAATGCATGGATGGATGTGTCATCCTTAACTTGGTTAGATTAAAAGATTTTGAATTTAAATTTGGTTAATACATCAGGAGTAAGATGTATTTGTGCTATTTTGAAGGTCATTAACACATTAATGGTCATTAACACATTAAGACAGCAGAACCCTTTTTTAATGTCACTTCAGTAAGCCTAAAATTCTGAAGTTAATTGAAGGTTTACACTAAGTGAAGGTTTGGGGTTTGAAATTTGAAGAAACAAGTGAAAATTAACTAGGAATTGTTGATTTCAATTTTTTTAAATGCTTAGTTTTTATTGTAGAGGCAAAGCCTTCATTAATACCAAGACTTTCAACTTTAATACCATAACGAAGACTTTGGTAGGGGTCTTCCATAAATTACCTAACACAAAAGAGGGGGTGGGGCAACATTACACTGCATTACACAAGGATAAAGTGGTCATGGTTTAGTGTTTCATAATGCTGATATTTATTTTTAAAATTTTACTTTGCTGAAATATCTCCTTTTATTCAGTCTTGTACTAAACCATTAAAATATTACCATATTAAATTAAAAAATGTGAATAAAGTAAAAAGTAACAATGCGTAATTAGAATTTAAGAAATTAATTTAATTTATTAGATTAGGGAAAAAAACGTATTTTAAACTCCAATTAAATTGGCACTACAGACTCGCGGCTTGTGCATCATCCACAATTGCGGTGTGGGCACAGTATATTTTCTGAAACTTTCCCATTCTTCCTTTAAAAATTGTTCTCAATCTTATTGGTAGGTGCAATCTGCATCACCAACTAATTCTGAATTTCATTATAAAAATTTTACTATATAACACAAATAAAATTAATACAACTCATTGTTTCTACTTTAAAATTTATTTTTACTGGTTGTAAATTGGGAGGGGTGTCATGTCACAAGCGTTACTTAATTATTGGGGGGAGGGGGTCAAGCATGCCTTACACATGCGTCTGTGGGTTTTTAAAATATTGTAAATTGGTGTTACGTAATTTATGGACAGCCGCATACATAATTAAATCACAACATTATCATACAAGTGTGCTCTGTGATAGCGAAATTTATACAAATGAGGAACACTCCCTGTCACAATCAATTTCAGAGCAGCAAACTGAGTAAAACACCATCTCAATACAAATGTCATTGCAGCAGTTAACAATTTTTGTACCCTGTACATGGCTGCACTGCTGTTGGATAGCATATTTGCTGTTGGTTCTCAATTCATGGAGGAAAAATAAAACATAGTAAAACTCCAAAAATGTTTAATGTTAAATACCAATTTGCATCGAAACTAATGACATTAAATCAAAAATGTAATTGTATAGAGGCATCATCAGAACTTTCAGAAATTAACATTAAATGCCGGAAAATGTTAAATTGAGGTCAAGTTAAAAGGGAATTCTAGTGCACTTTAATTTTAGGGGTACTTTTCTTTAAGTCTCTGTGTCCCTTCAAAATTTTTTAAAAGAGTCTGTGAAGTTTTTGCTTTAAATTTTTTCTCTAATAGAAAAAAATCTATTTATAAGTATGATACAGTTACAATTTTAATTAAAACATTTGAAATTTTGAAAATTTCAAAACTTAAAAACTTATTTTTGAACCAACCCTACACCTTTCTATTAAATTATTACATATTAAAGCCAGAGATTTTTTCTCAATGCAATTTATCCTTCAATTAATACTACAAGGAGGAAAAGGTTTACTATGCCAGAGAATCCCACTAGTTTTCCTTCTTTTGCAGGAGAAGATAAAAAATTGGCTGAAACAAACTTTCTGAAACCAAAATTTAGAGATTTAGAATTTAAATTACCTGTAAGCCAATGCTTCTTGATTGGAAACTTCCATGTATGAAAATAATCGTCTTGCAGTAGCTGCAACGAGTTCTACAAATACTCGCTGTTCTTCTGTTCCTTGACTTAAAGATGCATTTTCTGGGTTTCCTCCCAAGAACCTTCATCTCCTGAAGCTATGCTAGTAGTTTCACTCGATGAATTGCTGAAAGGCTTTTGACTACTCTGTTGCTTTAGGAACTCCCATTCTCTAAAATTGCAAAAAAGCAATTTGATAAAAGAAACGAAATATCAAATATAACAAAATACAAACAAAAAATTATATATTACATATGATGACACATGTGGATTATCCCTAATTTTGCAATGAGGCAGCACATTTGGAGTTTTAGTAGGTACAACTACTTGAATGAGATCCACAGAACTCCTCATCCTTAAATAACCTACTTATAATCCTCTTCCAAGTCTGATGCTGCTAACTTGATAAGTTATTTGTTCCTAAATACAAAAAAGCATTGGCCTCTCAGTTATAAAGACTATCACTGATAAATCTTGTATCACAGTATTTTCAGTGTAGAAGAAAACTATCACCTGTGCTGTAAGCAATTCCCCCACATGTGGTTCCTCATGAGTAGCCAGTTTCTTTTCCACTTTACTTAATGGGAGCCATCTTGAGTTCAAAACAGATACACATTTTGGTGACCGTACATAATTCACTGTGGAGATCACTAATGTTCCCTGAGAATCCTTTATTGGTCTGTGGAAGAGTTGTCCAAGATCTTGCATACACAAAGCAGTCTGTAAAAACATCAGAAATTCATTTAATAGAACATAGTTCTAGAAAACGAAGGTATAACAGTTATCCTGTAAAATACATCATTAGTATGAACAAGAATAACTGTTTGCATATAATCACACTTTCTGTGTATAAGTACTACATGTTAATCAAAATAATTAATTTGAATATCATTTTCATACTAACAAGTTATACTTCCAAAAGGAAAAAATGTTGATAAAGATTCAATTAATAGTGGTTCAATTTAAGTTAAACTGGAGAAATTTTAAATAGTAATTGCATTCTCATTATTGCTAAAATTTTAATTTGTTTAACTAGTTAAATGAATTGAATTTAATAAACAAAAACTAATCTGCTTCTAATATTTTTCTGAATTTCTTGTTTTACCTGCATTTGAGCAGCTGCTTGTAACAACTTGATACGAAAATGTACAGTAGAAGAGCTGAGGCTTTTCTCCATATCCTGTCGAAGAGATTTGACATCATCCCATGTACAGGCAACCTGAAGAAACAATAAATAAATAAATAAGTAAATTTTATTTGATAAAAAAATATTTTAATGCTAAAGAGATGAGTTTTTTTTCTGAATAAAAAATACACATACCTTCATTAGTCATTGAAAATCATTATATATACAATTAGGATATGTTTCATCCACTTCAATCACAGGTAAGAAGTCTTCATTAGTTACTAACACTTTATCTTCATGGTACAATAAACCGGCCAGAAATACACCCCTGAAGGAAATATATTTCAAAATTGACTTAAAATACAAGTTTTCGTGATATAATGAAATTACATTAATAATATTTATTTATTTTGTAAATATGAAGTGCTTTATGTATATGATTTCTCTTGCCAAAAATTCTTCACCATTTGAAGAGTTATTATTCAGTACTAACATGATCAATTGTCTAATTAGGCTGAAGCCTAGTGCCCTGAATTTTGAGAGAATGAAAGTGAAATTTAAAAAGTGGAATTTATAATTTAAAAATTTGGAAAAAAGTATTTGTTTTATTTCAAAGTTTTTAGTAATTAAAGTAACGTAAATATTGTAAATACCACATATTGAAAAAATAAATACAGAAAATGAAATTGCTCAATTTCAAGTGAGTGCCGAGTCACTTTCCCCTTCATGGCTTTGTTTCCCCAATGTACTCTATTATAAAATTTTGATCATGAATTAGTAATTATCTAAAATATAAATTTGTCAATCCAGTTACAGATTCGTTTTGGATACAATTATAAAAATTAGGTTAATTTATTTATTTAGAATTTTTTTAATTATTATATTAGAGAATAAAAATAAAAAAATAATAAAATTGTAAATAAAAAATTGTTTTAAAATGGGGTCCCATTGTCACCAGGACTTAAAACTTAAGTAATTCTTAAAATGGTTCTGTTAATATTACTGAAATTCCAAGGTGTTTGGGTACCACTAGTCAATTCAATGTTTAAGTTCGACATAACATAAATCAAATGATAATAGAAATAGATTTAGCTTTAATGACAGAGAAATACACTTAAAATGATGAAATTATAAAGAGATATGTGAAAAATCAAATTTTTGTAATAACATGAAAATCAACACTTATTGTTGTAATAATTCGTGTAAGATGGAAATCTGTTTACTTAGATGAATGGGTTCATTCTGAATAAATCCACATTACAGGGTGGTGATGTGGATTATATCAAACAAAAAGATTGGGGACAATTTTTGACTGAAAGAAGGTCACAGAGGTGAGAAAATTTCTGTCAAAAAGCAGTGAACACGCTGTCATGGTTGCATGGATGAGAGTCTACTGTGCCAATTTGATTTGATTCTAGAATGTAGATCAGTTTTTTTATTTTTTTTACTTTTTTATTTTTGTAATATAACAGATTCAATCATCATACTACTAAGGAAAAAATATTTTTATTTATTGTAACGAATTATGAATCTTAACTTTTTAATTTATTTATATGTTTTAAAATAAAATTTGTTAATATTTTAAAGTTTTAGTTTAGTGTAAGTCTGAAGAAAAGAAATTATTTAAGAAAATACTGAATAAAGAAAAAAAAATGAATATCAGCATTATGTAACACTTAACTTATATGTCCTATCCCTACGTAACACACTGTAGCATTTGCTGAAATACCATACGTTCCTCTTCATCATTACATATTTTTATGAACAACCCCTGAGAAGACTAGGAAAGCCAGAAGTAAAAGTGAATATTAATGCTACCATCAAAAGAGTACATATGTATAAACATACCTTCTGAAATTTTGATGCCAGAGTAAAGAGTTGTTTAATAGTAGTTTTCTTTCTTTGATTTCGTCTTTGAATTCCAGTAGTTTCTCCAGCTTGAACAGTAGCTTTTATTTATGCAGCATGTTCTGGTCTTGAGCTTCTTATTTCAGAAAACAGGTTATCAAGACATTGCAGACGTCCTGCAAATCTTGGCTCACAACCCTCAACATCCCACCAACCTAAAATTATCATTTTCAATTTTAATATTGTGAAGGAAAAAATATGTTTTGAGAAAATCATAAATTCTAGATCATACAATGATTTAATATTTAAGCTAAAATGAGAAGAATTTCAGGATAATGTATAACAGAAAATACATAAGAACATCAATATCGTATTACTATTATGCATTTAACTTTCATGTAAATTCTCAATACTCTCTGAAAGCAACATTTTTAGTTACTTACTAGAAGGAATAACTGATGTAGGTGTAGACTGCCTAAACTTTCCATATCCTTTCAAGTTGCCACAAGCTACTCGGAAATAATACCTTTGTCCTTGAATCAGATCACCTATGTGACATTCCATGTGTTTCATATCTAAAATTTCTCTCTCTCCAGCTAAAAGACTGAAGGCTTCTGAGCAGCTCCATTGAACTACAGAAAGATTTTTTTTTTAAATTACTTCACATGTTAACACAACATATTTGCCCTAAACTAATGGATCATGAATAATCATAATTGTAATGTTACCTTTGAATTTGGTGCATATAGCCGAGTCTTGTTGTTCTGGCTCTTGGAATCTTACATTTACAGAATTTGTTCAGTTACAACAACAGCAACCAAGAAAGGTACCTCTGGAGGTCCTATTTAGTAATGATTGTTGTTGTTAAGACAGTGTATTTCTACAAAACTGGAACTAATACAGCACACCAGAAAAGTCTCTTTGCAGTGGTCCTTGGTGCTTGCAACAAAAATTATGTTGGTAGCAGCGTGTAACAAAAGAAAACTTAAATACTACACTCACCACAATCATAACATAAGCTGCAAGTGTTATTCCCTTCACTTGTTTCCCAGCGATCCGTTTGCGAACAATATCACTGTCATTCTTAATAGAAGGTCCTGACTTGGCCCAGTGCAGAGAGACTTTCCTTGTGCACTATATTTTCATTTAATACAATGCAGGATCACGTACTTGCTTGATCAAAACCTAATAACATTTTCTTTAATCCTTTAGCTCGTCTCTGCCAGAGCAGTAGCTGCTTGTCAAAGGCTGCTTCCGCTCCACCTCCGCAGCCAGTCATTGTTGCAGAAGCACCATGACTGCTGATAATACTAAATAATGCTCTAGTATTGTTGTTATTATTATTATTATTATTATTATTATTATTATTATTATTATTATTATTATTATTATTATTATTATTATTATTATTGTTATTGTTACAAGATGTATCTTCAATAGACAGAAGGCCACCACCTAATTCTTGCACTTTTCTTTCAGCTTCCATAAGAAGCTGCTTTAGGTGACAACCAAGGGATTCAGGAGTTTTAACTGAAATGTTAAAGACATAACACATAACATAAACATAACATAAGACAAGACATAACATAAAAGTTCACAACATAAATTTAATAGAGAGCCCTGTCATAAATATACAAATATTGGATTTTCAAGCTAGTATTATTAAATGAGAAGCATCATTTACGACTTAAATTAAAGAGCAGAGTACATACTATCAGTTGTGTAAATTTCAGCGTTATAGTTCGAATTGTTTAGGAGATAGAGCCTTGTGAACTTGATTATTATTTTTAGAGCGTTGAGATTTCGAAATACAGGGGTTTCAATTCAAGGTTCTTTGAGGGCACATTTCTCATCCGTTGATGACAAACGATAACATTTTCATAAAATATATGATTTTTAAAACACATGAGGTTGTAGAATTGATTTTTCTGTTGCGTAGTATGTAAAATATGCGAGTTTCTTTTTTGAGTTAAAAACTGAATGTCCAAAATCGCAGTTACAAATATTGCAACTTCAAGCTAGTTATTATCAAAAGAGAAGCATCATTTAAAACTCACATTAAGCATGTTAAGATAACAAATTGTTTTTATTTTACATTGAAAAGAAAACTTCAAATACAATGTTCAACTACTTTTTACGATATTTCATAAATATACGGTATTTTTGTAAACATTTTATGCGCATACACAATAAGTCACGTAACTGAGCATGCCCTGCATTTTTTGAACTGTTCAATTTACTGCAAACGCAGTTTTCACGGATGTTCACGACTCAATGAGGCTAATTCGTACATTGAATATTTTTATTATATCATTTTTATTTCAGGGTATATTGAGGTTTACTTCGTTTTTTCAAAGCGATCTATCCTTTTTTCAGTCTATCGTGACGAGCGTAAACACACGAATCCAAATACATATTGTGATGTTAGATAATATTTTTTTTCCAACATTTTCCATTAATGTACTGGATCTCATAATATAGGATTAACTAACACTGTTACAAATATTAAAATAAATATTTCAATACATTCAACAGTTCGCCTTACGAAATTTTGTTTATGCTGAAATTCGTCCACCCCCAAAAATTGTGCTCCGCAAGCTGCAGCATACTCAGCCTCTTCAGTATTTGGTACTGGGAAACATGTTCGTAAAGTTACCATACCCATTTATGCAAAATTTAAAGCAGCGCTGACAACTCGCGCGCCATAGCAAAAGCTGCCGCCACCTTCGTCGCCGGTGAATCGTATTATTTATTATCGTAATTTTTTTTTACTTTCTCGCACATTGCTTAGGAAAAATATTGTTAGGCTAAAATTTGCATAGGATATGTTCGTGAACACTGAATACCTTAATACATTGAATTTAATGGCAGAATTTTTTAATTTAAACTTTTGAATAAAAAGATGTTGAATATATCAATCCATAATTGCACTCCATTTTGATTACTGTGCAATGAGACTAATTGGAGCACAAAAAGATAAAATTAAGTATAACTGCAGATATAGTAAAATGGAGGTTTTAGTGGTTTTGTGTACTGTTCTAGTGAATAGTATGGTCCAATTGAAAGAAGCTGACACAGTTGCGAGTGGAAAGGAGCGATGTTGACAGGTTGCGTTCCATTGAGTACGTGTTCCCGAAACACGAAAATAAGACACTTGAAATAAATATTTGTAAAAGTAACTAAATCATATTCTCGTATTGTATGAAGCAACGACTTCATAAGCAACAGTCAATCACCAACTTCTTTTAATCGGATCATAGTGGCCTGTAGACGCAAAAATGCTGCTCAATAAAACCACTCAAGATGTTCTTTTAAGTAGCACGCTGTTGAAGAACTTGAGCACGCAGCTTAAAAACCACAAATTAAATACTCTCCAATAACTCTAACACAAATGAAATATTTTAACGAAAACAGTCGTAACAAATACTGGAATAACCTGGTATAGCATTTTTACAATAAAACATTCTCCAACATACTGTATTCCACATATATAACGTTATTCTGTCCATTTCAAATTCGAAATCTTAATGAGGTAATTGTTGCAAAAAGAAAAATTTGAGAAGTGAATAAAATAGAATTAATTATAGGTGTCAAAAGCGATGTAAGAGAAAAACAGTTACAAATTAGTAAATATTTCGAGGTGTGAGCACAATGACTACAGTGTAATAAGTAGCATTGTTGTGGAGAGACTGTGTGAGAAATTAGTGTGAGTGAACCTAGTGTGGAGTGAACAGCGACAAAGTGAAACAGAAAAGAGACAGTGTTGTTTCGGTATGTTAGAAAAAAAAAGTAATAAGGGGCCGTCCATAAATTACATAACGCAAATTTGGAGTATTTTGAATATCCCCTCGTAAATTACGTAACGCTAGAGACAAGCCCCCCCAATTTCAATAAGTGAAGCTCAATATAACTTATTATACTCGAGTAGTATTAATGGTTAATATTTATAATTTCTTCACGGGATGACTTAACGTGATATTTAACATTAAAATTTATTATAAATAACGTGAGAAGTAATTGGTGGTGCGGAGTGCGTAAAACAGTAAGTTTGGGGACAATTTTTCTAATGAAAGAAGAACGCGCAGACCAGAAAATTTCTGACGAATTTGTGCACATGCCGTCGTAGATCCAAGTCTACTGCGACAACTAATTGGATTCCCGAATATACAATAAATCAGTTTTGAATATTTTCTTCGTAATCTAAAAGAATCAATCAATATATCATTGATACTTTTTTTTCATTTATTGTAACAATTTATAGAATACAACTTCTTTCATTTATTATATTTTTAATTTAATTTGTTAATATGAAAATGTTTAAGTATTTTAGATTGAATAAAAGAAATTATTTCAGCAAAAGTTGAAAAATTTTAAAAATAAATATCAGCATCATGTAATACTCAACTCTAGCCCCCTACCCCTATGTAACGCAGCGTAACGCTGCCTCAATCCCCCTCTCCGTAATTTACGTAATTACGTAATTTATGGGCGACCCCTAAGAAATAGGTACAAATGTTGAGTGAAAGGTCGAATAAGCATCGCTGAAAACATAGTGAAGTAATAGGAACTGAATTGAAACTAAATCCAAAAAAGACATTTGTGATAGTGTGAGAATGCCAAATTCATCGCAAAGGATGTAACATGAATTGATATCTGGTTAGGAGATGTGAGATGAACTATGTTATCTCAATGACAAAATTAATTGAGCTACAAGCGAGCACAAAAGGCGTGCAGCCAGCCAACACCATTGGTTCCCTTGGACCGACATCTATAATCCAAACAAAATAATCTTCAATATTTTATGTAGTTGTTTGAAGATGTAGAAAAATATATTGAATTTTTCCAATTTTCGAAAAATTAGGTATTTTAACAAAAATGAGACCTACACCATTCTCACTTTTATTAAAGTAGTTTATCCGATAACCGACAACAAAATGTAATCAAAAAATTGGGACCCATATTTTTTGAAAATTTTGAAAATGTTCGAGCGGTTTCATATAAAGTAACCTCTTTCCTCAAAATTAATATATCAGTTTCAAATTCAAGGGGCTGCGACATTAGCCAGGTCAAAAGTGGAATATCAATTTCGTAGAAAATCGACTGAATGGTTTAACCTTTAGCATAGTTCACAGACAGAAAAATGGACAGACGGACTAACGTTTTGCAGTCAATCTATTTTTCCGTATCAATGCAAGGATTCTGTCGACACAAAGATTTAGAAGAAGTAATTTACTATCTATAGGGACAAGATTTTTCTCCCTTTAAGGACCCGCAATAAGAGTTCTTTTGTTGAAAATTCGCTATTTTTTCCAGCAGCATTACAATACTTTCTCTATACTGTGTAAGCAGTAGCGAGATAGTAAAATAAGTTTATAGAAGCTTTCTTCTAATTGGGACTCGAGATAAGTTCATTCAGGTCTCAATGCGTGAATGGAAACACCGCTATTTGGTAGTTTGAAATTCAAGACTTCGCAATGTTAGGCGAGAATGTTTCTCGCCGTTTCTGGAATGTTAGTTTCTCGTATACGTATGCATGTACAGAAATATGTGGTATAGAGAATGTTACATAATGCTTAAAAAAATTAAGTTCAATTTGTTTTACAAAAATACACATTTTGCGGATCCCTGATACTAAAAAAGTTTTTTTTGTTTATTTTTTTCAATATGTCCTCCCGTTCGTGTAGGATATTTTCCAAAATGAATGTTTCCCGACTGATCTGCGCAATTCAGAGTCCTGTAATGATGAAAATAATTCTTTAAATTTTTGAAATACATAAAATTTAATATTTTAAAGTCGATATAGTCCTCAAATCGATTGCCTTAAAAATTTATAATAATTTCCCAGTTTCTGCAAAAAGATGAGAACTGAAATCATTTTACACTTTGTGGATTTCAAACGGGCAGAAATATTGAAACGTGTCCCTAAATGTTAACTTTCATTACCCTACAGCTAGACCTGTACATAGAATAGTCCTGAAGTAAAAGTTATTTCAAGAATATTGATGAATGCCCAACATTTTTTTAATTTTGGTTTTCTCAATGAAGATCCTGAGCAAGATTTTATTTCAATACGTTGGAACTTCCACAACATTGGAAATTTTCTAAACGCAATTAACAAAAAATTGGAGAGTTTTGTCTTGGCAACAAGCAATGCCAAATTATCAATAAAATATAATTAATGAAGCGGTAGTTAAAAGTAGATTTGAAAGTATCTTTTAAGTGTATAATTTTCAATTACATACCATTAAAGCAGAATTATAACTTTTTTAGTGTGTCTGTTCTTTTTTTCCTTCAATTATATGGAATTTACCTCGTTTTTTCCCTCTCAAAATCTGGTAACCTTTTTGTAGCGCCATTACTTTCTTCATTTAATCAAACTAGAGATTAAAGGATTCATGCTATCTTCACAGAAAGCTTTCGCAAGTTCAAATGTTTTTTTAGAAAATTGAGTATTAAAAAATAAAAATAAAAAAGAACACGCTATAGCCAGTTTATACTTTGCGTGATTCCTCGTGCTGGGGTTATTAAGTGATTCTTTGCGTGATCATTTAACATGCTAGAATTAATCATTGCTCTCTATGGTGAATTTTTTATGCCGTATGACAACCGACAGGGAAGGTACTAGGATGGAAGTTATATTGATTGCTAAAGCAATTCCATATGATGTTTCAGTGAGTTTATTACCGAAGGCGAATGTATCTAAAATAATTATTAACATTTTAAATCAAGGGTTCTCTGCGATGGCATTTATCAAAACTTTCATGCTCATTTTGTGGATGATGCCTTGTAAATTTCGCAGTGATGATGTTTCTTCACCAGGACGCCATATGCTTCTGGGTGATATAGCACTTAAGAGGAATATTGGGGACTCTCTACCGAAACAATATAGTAATGACCGCAATGACACTAATTACAGAAGATCACATTTGCCTTCTGAATTTTTATACTTCTGGAGAAAAAAAGAAGGAAACAGAATATTCGATGGTGTAGTTCTTCACATGTTTAATACGTTCGAAAAAAAGACAGGAGTGCACTTGAAGCCTGTTAAACCGACTCCGCTTACTATTGGATTCAGAACTAATGGAACATACAACGGCGAAATAGGCCTCGTTCAAAGCGCTACAGTGGACATAGGAGGCAACTTAATGTTCTACACTCACGACAAGTATGAATTTGCGGACTACACAGTTCCTGTCCTGGCAAGTCCTTTTTGCATCGTGGTACGCCGCGCCCCCTCAGTACCCTTTGCGCGAGTCTTGCTTTTTCCTTACACGCCGCTCGCTTGGGCGGCCATTTTCATATCGCTGAGCGCAGCCATCTTGACGCGCTACTCTCTGCATTGTTACTTCTCCGACGGCACGCGCCGCGGAGGGAGATGGTCCTCTCTCGTCCGCGCGGCCCTGGACGTGCTGCAAGTGGCCTGCACGGGCGCCTGCCAGCGCGCCTCGGCTCTTCTGCCCCAACGCTTCGCGACGGGGGCGCTGCTGCTGTCCTCGCTGGTGCTGAGCAACGCCTACACGGGCCAGCTGCTGGGCTTCCTGACGGCGCCGCCGCATCTCGCCGACCTGCAAACGTTGGAAGACGTGGCGCGCGTGCTGGATGACGTGTTCGCGTTCAGCTTCCTGTCAAGCATCTACGACAACCCGCATTCTCCGCAAGCGTTGAAAGATATACGACGCAAATTGAAGAGCATAAAACCCCACGATAAGTTGCGTGTGATGCGAAGGATGTCGCGTGAAAACAACATTGGTCTTCAAGTTACCGCTGGCTTTTACTCGTACTACTCCGGCGTTGTACTCACCGACGAGGGCGAACGGTCGCTGCACTTGGTCCCGGAGTGCGTGAATCCGCCGGGACATTTAGCCTTCATTCTGCGCAAGAACTCTCCTCTGTTCCCTGCGTTCAGCGACGTGGTTCTGCGGTTGGGGGAAGCGGGACTGGCCAGGCAATGGCTGCGCCTGCAACGCCACCACATGTTAGCCAACGGAGTGATCGTGGCCGAGAGCGCGGGTAAATTCACAGCCCCTCGGTCCTTGAGGCTGAAGCAATTTGCGGGGGCAGCGAACGTCCTCGCCATAGGTTTGTGCGTTGCGGCCGCTGGCTTTCTCTTGGAAGTTTTTCTATCGAGAGCTCTTTACAAGAGGGAGAAGCAAAAGCTCGGCGCAATTCACCGAGAATCGAATATCTAAAGGATCCAAGGTAGTGCGAAATAGTTTCGTCCAATGTACACAGTAGTCGCATGCCAATGACATGCCGGTATCCATTGAACAGCAGTGGGGACAACTAATGACGCATTTTTTTTAGCAATAGACAGGGGTTAATGGGAGTCAGCGACAAACTATCGATAAATATTGTAAACAAACTATATTGAAAGACAGAAACATGTGATTCTACTTACCATTAGTCATGATAATTATGACTAACAGCCGCAGCCTAAGAAAGCTTACATCGACGATAATCGCGTTCGTACCAGGAGAGTGAGTGTCTGTTAGAAAGTGATATCAGAAAATAAGGTCTTACTCACTCGAACTTGGAGATTTCTGGAGAATTAAAAATTGTTGGAAGGGAACTTCTTCAGCAAATCATTTGATACCAATTGCGAGTAATGTTAAACATTCTATAGAAGTTTACGAGTAGATATGATTAAAATGTGTGGAGTGCTCAGCGATTCGCATTATCACAGCGTGTCTGCCCTTGCCCCCAAACAAAATAATTTATTGATCTGAACAAGTTTAAATTTATGTTAAACTTTTACTCATCTTTCAACTATTTATTCTGGAACTCACGAAAACGTGCGTAGATAATCTTTTCCCCCTACGTCACATACAGTTTTTACTGATTTTTTGACTGAATAAATCTAAGACTAAAATGCACACTTTTGAAAATTCGATATTAGAGAGAAGATTGAAGAATTTTTGATTGTTTTTTTTGGGTGTAAACACAAGTTTAATTACTAATGTGTGATAGAAAAGCACATACTTGCTCTTCATTCACAAACACTTGATTTCGGGTCGTGTGCTGTTCTCTGGCGGCGAGAGATGAGATCTCTTGCAGTTATAGTTGCAGCCTCGCGTCACAATGGTACGACTTAATCGTGACGCCGCTCGTGGATTCCGAATCTGTGAATCTCAACAGAGCATAAGTAGCAATTCTGTACCTCCGGAAGAAGAAGAAAAAAAAAAACGCTGGAGTATACCGGATCCATAATAATGTAACAAGTTTCCTTGTTACAGTATCATGAATCTGGGATACTGCAACGGTTCTTTTTTTTCGGTGATAAAACACTAGATAATGATGTCTGACATTTGTAGGCGGCATTATTACCGTGCCCGGATATACATCATTACAATATATCCCTTCAATTGTCGAATTTATCATAATTATCAACTCCTTCATATGGATAATAACCTTTTTGTAAAACTATATGAATATCATCTTTTTACTTTCTCACTACTGCCTCTCGGTCCTTAAGGACCCACAAAACATGGATTCTGACCACACCACGCGTTAAACAATTTTCACTAAGTTTAGCAACTTAATGTATCCACTTTTTCATCACCAGGACCCTGTAATAATTGTTTTCCTGCCGGAAATTCGCCGTTTTTTCGCGCATTTCACAACTTTCTCTCTACTTCAAAGTAAAATAAGTATGTTTTTTGAAGGAAAAAAACAACAACAAACGAACATTTTTCTCTATATAAATGTTGCAGGAAAGAAAAGTAAACATTTATTTTTTAAGTAAGTTCTGTAAATATTACGTTCTATAACATTTTTCTAGAGCTAATTTTGCGAAAATAACTAATTACTAAGAGTTCAGAGAAGGACTGACTTAGGTCTTAGTATAGGAAACCAGTATGAGAAAGTCTGGTCCATGTGCCTGTGATTGCATAGGCTTAAAAGAGAACACTCCTGTGATATGTGACAATTGTTTTGAATAAATTCAGTAAAATACAAAACAAAACAATAATGAATGCCAGATTGGATGGAGGTGGAGCTACATTTCTCTAATCTGCATAATGCATTGAAAGAATTGCAAGGATAATGATGCACACAGGCTCACTATCAGGTTTTCATAATGAAAGATTACTGAAGTTGATGTTTGAAATACTGGTAAAGGGCATTCAATTTCATTTATTTACTCAAAAAACAGTATGCGACTTACAGAGAAGTACCACTTGCACACATTTACTTCAGCTCTAGAATCTCTTCTCCATAACTGAAAAATGTTGAATGATGAAAAGTTTCAAAACGAGTGGTTAGACATTTGACAACTACACATTTTCGCTCCCAGGTTATAGAAAACTTATTTGTATAAGTAAATAAACTGCAGATTTGATTTTTTGTATTGCTAACAACACAGTAATCATATCCCCTGTTCTAATCGTACCAGTATTAGCTAAAGAAAAGTTCAACAAAACATGGGCATAGTAAAGCTACATTTATGCCCACAAGCTAACAAGGGGCCACCTCAGCATTTTCTCAATGAATAAGGGAAACTAGATGAAAACCTCATCGAGAAGATTTTAGAGGAGCATGCCTACTTAATTTCCTGTGATGAAAACACCAGTTCTCATGAGCAATTGCACCAATGTTTACTGATATGTAAAACATTTTTGAGCAAATGTGCCTGCAGAACTGAATAAAAAATGTTGTATTAAACAAATACAATCAATGAAAAAATGTACAGATCTACTATCATTAAAATAAGATACTTTCAAGAATCATCTTTGTACATCAGTGCCTAAAAGATTTCACACACTCAAGGACCAATATAGGTACAAAATATTTATGCACAAAGTGTGTTATAAGGGTTCTAATGATCAAGGGGTGACAAAACACCTGACGGCCTTTTGCCTGAAGGCATTTTGTCACCAGAGGTCATTAGAACCAGATAATGCTCATGGTACATACATCATTTTATTGATTCAGATTTACTTATTTACTAATTAACTAGATATTAACTTGACTCTGTCTTTCATATTTCCTTCCCATAATTCCCTTTGTAAGGGAACATGTAGCATCATTCAATATTTTCCTTGTAACCACAGTCACTTTAATCCATGTATGTTATGCAATGTATATTGAACTCTGTACCGAAGACAATAACAAGCTCTAACATATCAGTAAAAAATAAAAGAATTAAAGTCAATCCAATAGCCTTCTCAATTTAATTAAATAAAATATAACATGTTGTCCCCATGTGTTTCAAAGAATAATTAAACCTAAAAGAGATGAGTGACCAAATTTTTTAAGCAGATTTTGAACATACATTTTTTTTATTAGTTATCAAAAAATATGTTTTCATGCACAGATTTTAAAATAATTTAAATAATACATCTAATAAGCTGTGCAGGAGTAATAAATTACATGCCAGTGTGCTAGAGAGATTAAACCAATTACCTAACAGATTTAATGCAGCCAAAGTAATAACAGTACAGGAACTAAAAAAAATGTGACAGCAATAAAAAGCAATGCGAAACAAAAGGAATACAAAGGAAGCCTTGAAATATGAAAATCTGTAACAGCAATCAAATTTTATTGAAGGCAAAGGAATGTAAATAACCTTGATTCAAGATATCACTTATATCAATGAAATATATACATCTGGGTATAATTCACTTGCGACAAATATTCAGAAACGTTGGATTTAAACATTTATTTTTTCATTATGGCATCCAAATATTTTGAAGTTTTGTCAGTGTAAAACACATTAAAAATCAACAAAAGTTTGAAATAATAATTTAGAATCAATACACATCACAAAATTACAATCAATACTTGATACATAATGTGTTTCATATATTTTGAATATAAATAAATAATTATTACGAAAGAAACACTAAAGTTGAGATAAAATTAACCTTGGCCACTTTCACAGTTTCCAGTCACTTTCACAATTGCATCAAGGGAGATCACATCACTTGCAGACACAAGAATTAACTGTACAAGGGTATTCGACTAAACACCAAAAGACGATTCTTCTGGCGCAACGCTGGATCTTGTTGCATGTTAGCAAACCATCTAGACAGGTGTTGGTATTGCTCTTTCTCCTGAAGAGTCAGACCCAACTGCAAGAAAGAATAATGGTACACACATTACCTAATGTTTATATTCTTATTTGGTACATATTGGCATACATGGATTTTCATTTTATCCATACTACCAAGTTAATTCTACTTTATATAACGTTTCTTTATACTGGGATAGATTTTCAGTAATTATCTTCTTAATGCTTGAAGACACCAAATGCCATTGCATAATTTAAATAATACTTAATAAATATGTCTACAATAATAGCAGCGACATTATGCAACAAAATCAAGACACACGTCATTCAAAGGTACAGATATTTTCCAGTTATGTAATAAAGCATCATTTACATGTATTGTTTTTCTTTTAATTATAAGAATTATTGTAGTACAGAAGAATATTATTTGTTTTGGACAAAACTTTTTATGCACACGTAGGCTTCTGCGGCTCAATTCGTCACTGCCCTGAGAAAGCCTGCGTCATGTCAGGCGAAATGTCGGCCTCTCTGTCAACGATGCAGCATCTTCCGGATAGCCAAGAATTTATAAAATTTTTTATTTCGGACTTTCACAAAATTTTCTGCTAGAATCTTTTCGAATGATGGAGTAACAGGCATATCATTAACCAAAGAGTCTCTTACCGTATTTGCAACAATGGCAGGGGAAGCTTTAAACCTGGATTGAAAATAGCTCAGATGTGAAATTGATGAAGAATTTATCCACAATAACTACATCCATGACTCAGGAGAAGGAATACATTCTATCAATAGTGTCAAATGGAAGTAATTTAATTTACCCCTCACCCTGTCCCACTCAACTCACACCGCATTCAATACTAAATCTCATTCATTACTCAAACATGTTCTTCTCGTCACTCTCAACCACAATACTTCCTGTAGGAACAGATCTTCACCCTTGACCTTGAATTACCTGAAGCCTAAAACCTGAAATGCCTTTGATTCATTTTAAAATTTTGGAATGAATCACGAGTTTTGCAGACAAATTTTGACTTTCAAAAAATGCTGTTTATTTCTTCACCGTTTTTGAAACATCTCTGAAATACTGCAAGGATCCCACTTAAATCCTACTTTAAAATGTAGGGGATGTAATTTCAGAATGAAAGTATCATATTGAAATACTTCATGTTAAGGAGAACAAGTACAGAAAATTTCATGGAAATAGAATTATTGGTAGAAAAGGTTTTGCTGAACATACTTAAGCCATGAATATTATCCTTGTCAAATTATTCCTTGTATATGTGGCGAGTATTCAGCAAGCTCGTACAAAAACACGGCCACTTGTTGTATCTCCAAGAATGTTAGCATAGAATTCTGTTTTTGTTAGTGACAAATGTCAGACTAAAAGTTAATGCTCGTTACTAGGCAAAGTAATGGTGAGAGTCAAACTGAGAATGCAGTTTTCATTTGAACTTGTCTGCATCTATATTTATTTTTTGTGGCTTTTTGGATACCAGGAATACTTTTAATGAACCACGTATAGAACTATTGATACAACAGAATGGCTAAGACTTTCTTGTACTAGTTAGTTTTCTAATTTCTTTGATAATAGCTACCTTTTTGGTCTTGCTAAATGCCTTCTATTGCCATACAAAGTACATTTTTTTGAAATTTTCTTGATTTTTCAGCTTCCTAATGTTACAATGAAAATATTACTTTAAGAATATTGTAAAAAGAATTTTAAATTGTCCTGCATGGAAATTTTTGTAAAAAAATAGCAGCCTTTTTTAAGAAAAATGTTTTAAGTGTTACTCTAAAGGTAAACCTTGAAGCTCTTTCCACAGAAAACGTTTGTTTTCAAAAAACCTTCAATGCAAGTTATTTGAAGAATGAATATTTAAGGTATGTGTCTACTTTAAAAAAAAAGAGAGGTGAAAAAAATGGAATTTCTCCAAAACTATTTCTATTTCACTTATTCATGTTTCCAACCATTTTTACCCAGCATTCTTTTTTATTTTTTCAGAAAGGTTCTATTTTCTGTGCTAATGCATAAGTACCACACCTCCCCTTGAGCCGTTAGCTGCTGAAAATGAACTCTCAGTTAGGCAAATCTCCAAAAAATGAGAATTTTGCATTCACTTCTTATGATAATTAACAAGATTTTAAATAATGGAAAACTCACAGAGAATGGAAATAGAATGTAACTAAAAAAGGTTATTGCTACTGTGTGAGATACATAATAAAATACAATTAAAGTAGTGTTCGGCAAAAAAAAAAAAAAAAAAAAAAAAAAAAAAAAAAAAAAAAAAAAAAAGAAGTACTAATTATTCCTCAAGCTAGGCAGTGCATATTAAAAAAAACTACCCTTTTGTTGTTTTTCTTATGTGTGTAATTAATCACACAGAAACTACTTGTTTGCCAAGAAAAAATTGAAGAAAATAATTAGAAATTACCTCCTTTAAGTAGCAAAGTATCAAACTAAACTTCCTAATAAATGCAATCTTGTTTCTTTCAATACAATGTAGAAAACATGGTACTTTTCTATAAATGAAATATACTCATTCATGGAATTTGGAATTGGAGCTCCCTTAAACAGGTTATTGAAAATTTCTTTCCTTACCCTGTTTTGCAACATTCTAAACAGTTTTCTACATTGTATGTAAAAATTGACATAAATAATACACTGTACTGTGCTTGTATGTTGTGCTTTCTTCCTGTTGTTCTGTGTATCTACATACACTATACTATGTTATTATAAAGTACTCTTGAAGATTGTTTTTGTCAAAATATTAATTTGTTGTACGACAGTATTTCATTTGTTTTTGAGCAGTCTGCATCAGTGTGTTGCCAGATCGTACCATAATTTATAGCTCTAAGTGTAACTGTACCACCAGACCATATCTATAACATCATTTTTTTTAAATTATTAGTACTTCTGATTTCTAACTAAAAATTAAGGACATCAAGTCGTTTTTGTTCCCTCTTACTTTCACTAACCTGTCTCACAAGTGTGACAAAGTGTCGCTATATAAAGCAACAGAAATGCCCCAAAATTTTTAAAGTACAAGTAACTAAAACTTAAACACAATCTAAACAAACTAACAAAAGTCTAAATGAGAGTCACTTATTGTTGGATTTTTGTGGGTAACATGATCTTCACAATCGAATTAAACACTCTCACCTAATAAAATGGGGATTAAAAATTTAAATTTTGACATTATTACAAGAAATAAATTCATGAGAGTTCAATAAATTTAAACCAGTCACAGTCCAATGTGACCATTCATTATGAAAACTTCATTTCACATCTTTGTATTTTAGAGAATTTCTAAAAGTATACCAACAGATTTTCCTATTGCATAAATACCAGCCATGTTCTGAGAAGATGGTTGATTGACAATACACCAAAAGCACTGAAATTTTAAGTGGAAATAAATGTAAATTTCCAGGTTTCAATATTGCTAATGTTGGAATTCTAAAATATATGCCAGTCACACAGGTTGATGCTGAGAGATCCTTCTTTGCATTCAAACGGATTATGTCTCCTAATTGTCGCAAATTTGAAATTGTGATTCTTGCAAAGTTAATGGTAATATATTGCAATGCAAACTATTTGGAATGAAATATATAGGTGTTGTAAATACGTAAATCTTTTTTACATTAAAATGTACATACTTGTTTTGTGCATTTAAGTTTACAAAATAATAAAAAAATTGTTTGTAACTTTTCTTTTTATTGTGTAACTTATGACAGTGCCTTCGCTCTTCACATTTTCAGTCCCATTTTAAGCACATAAAAGATGATTTTTTAGTATCTGAACATCTGATATCTAGTTACCTCTGATTGATTTAGAATCACTTTCCTTCACTTTTTTAGAGTAAAATCTAGCACTTATTAAAAAAGAATATTTCTTTGTTGGCTCAAATTTTCCAGCACCACCAGATTTTTAAATTGCTAGCAAACTTAATACGAGACTAAAGCAAATTGTACCACAAAAACACTGTAATTTAGTATATTTCCATCACACCATATTGTAACACAATTTCATCCTCTCCACTCCATATTTCTAGCCACTGCATTGGGCAACCCTAGTGTGCATGACACTTTTTATTTATTTAATACAAGAATAGCCTTAAGGCAAATATTTCACTCCACTATTTATACAAAAAAAAACAATTATTCAAAGATAATGCATTTATATTAATTGCCATTTTTTTCACTTCTCACTCTCTCTCCTCATTCCTAAACCTTATATTTTTTTTTACCTTCTTTAATTGGAAAACCATTTTGTCTGGTTCTGTTCTGCAGCAATTTTGCTACTGCAAGCCAATAATAATAATAATTTTATTTGAAGTTTACAAACTTTATGAGAAAATTTTTTGTGAAGTTGCCAAACCCTAGAAAACCACTAAATATCAAAAAAAATTGAAACTAGAATGTGATTTTTTTCAGCAACACTATTCTACATCGTTAAATCTTTATTATGCTTCTATTTTAAACAATTGTATCATTTAGAATACGTTAAAAATAGAAGTTCTAACAAACAGATAACAATCTCAACCAACTTTAACTCGCATAATAAAATACGAACTTACCATAACATTGTATAGAATATAATATATTACTACATCTGCTAATGTTTGATAATTTCCTACAAAGTATGCTCCTGATGAAAGTACATCATTCAATTCCTGTAATAAAAACAAAGTCAAGATAACATCCAAACATCAATGTCACAGGTGTTTCAAAGCGATAAGACTTACTTCAAGAACTCGTCGAGATGATGATGATTCAAGACATCTACCATAACAAGCAATATACTCTATCCATTGCCTCACAACAACTTCATCCTCTATATTTCTTCCAAACTGTGGAGTTTTACTTAACTTTGCCAGTGATAAGACAATTGTTGCAAAACCGGTTACAGTACTGTTGGACAGCGTTGCAGAGATCTACAAAATATTTTTAAGTCAATAGTTTGGTTTTCCCAATTGTTCATGAGCTTGCAATCAAATCATTAACGTTGCAAATCAAAATATTTAAAATACAACTAAAATGAAATATAATACATTTATTTAGGTGGCAACTGAATGACAACAATACAAAATAATTTAGAGACAAAGTTCTGGTTTAGGAGAAATCACCTTTCTTTCTTATGTATGAAGTTCCAAGTAGCACACACACACCTAACCCAAAATTTTAAAAGAAGTTCAGTAGTTTACACGCAAAACATATTACAGTTACTAAACACGTGCTAGCCCAATTAGTGTAGGTTATGTTACAATGAAGTTTATGCTTACTTACATTTCCACCAACGTCAAATGCCAATTTTCCCACAGGCGCATTTAAATATTGACTAACTTGGCGAATACATTTTTCATCACAGCCCATTCTTAATGACAAGTTAGACGTGTCACGGAATAATTTATCCACGCATGCAAATCTGAAGTTTCAGGATCATTCAGGAAGTCAGGACACTAAAACAATAGAAGAAACAAAACACTATAGGCTCAGTAGTTCAGGGTAAGCAACGTGAAAAGCAAAAAAATAATCAATAATCATGTTCTCAGAATTTTTTGCCATATTTTTAATATGTAATACTTTACGATATGTAGTTTTCATGAAGGTAACAATCGGTGCGGAACTTTGGCGAATTAAACGGTTTGATTTAAATACTTCCAATTTTTAAACGAGGACTTTTATTTACGTATCTATAATGTTGCTCATTCGTTCCATTCGCGGGCTATATGAAATTCCAAATGGTCACTTCGTTGTCCAAATGTACCTTGCTCGCTTATTCTTCGACAGAATCTTAGTCCATTACTTCCGTTGCACTAATTAAAATGGTTGATTTGAAGCAAACCTATCAATACATAATATTTTATTTATTTCTCCAAAATGAAGATTGATACTAAGCACTCTTGTATCAATAAATTGTATCATAGCGGAAACCGAAATGAAACGCGACCCCTCCCCCACAACCCGACCCGACCAGGTATTTGTCCGGTTTCTCTAATGCGTTGCTATAATACTATGAAGGCCCCTTGTTTTGTGTCTGGACATAAATGTAGCTTCACCATGCGCACGTTTTGTTGAGCTCTCCTTTTGCTAGTAGCGGTTCGAGTAGAGCTCGGTGTGTGTTCTATTTTGTTAGCAGTACAAAAAATCAAATCCGCCGGGCGTCTACAGATGCAAATAACCCGGAAGAGAAAATATCTAGTCTTTCAAATGTTACTAATCTCGCGGTTGTGAAAATAATACTTCTCCCTCAAACGTCATGAACAGTTTTTACTATTTTTAACTGAATAAATAAATTAAAACGCCAACGTGCACACCAAGAAAGGCAAGAGGCCATGTAATACATACATGCAAAAATTGCAAAATAATTTTACATTTGAATGATTTTGTTTTTGATTTGAAACAATGTTACCTGGAAATGAATCTGGACATTTGTAATTTATTTAATGTCAACCAGAGTTTTACCCCCCCTTCTCCAGAAAAGAAAAGAAATTATGGACTCGTTACTTTGTGGGCGTTTTGAAAATATTTTATTTTTATAAACTTAATGAAATCATATTAAATGTATCTATTAAATAAAATTTGTGAAATATGTGCGATATTTTCAAATTCACCCAAAACTATTACAAATCTGTGCATGTATTTAACGAACGAATTCGAGACGAATCCGTGAAGGAATTTCGATGCTATCCTGAAAGGTACCCAATAAAAACTCGCTGCCCCCTAAAAAACTTGAAAATGCGTCAAAAATAAAAAAAAACACGACCGAATATAGCAAAATCGTCTAAAAATATACGAAACAATCCAGAAGAAATACGACCACAATGATAAGCAAAAAATACATTGTAAAAATGTACTGAATATTGTTGTAAAAGTAAAATGTTACATGTAAATAAAACAAATAGTCAAAGGAGTTCAGAAATGAAGTTGGCCTTCTGGCACACGCTAATGGGAATACTAAACAATGATTTAAACAAAAAATAATGTTCCTGTTGCATGAGGAACATGAATACAAATGCAAATATTCATATGATTTTTACAAGTTTCATTGATACTCCCAATATCGTGGAAGGTAAAATTATATTCTATTAATAATTATTAATATGTTCTATAAAATATTTTCGCATTTATCTCTTTGCTCTGTCATTCTTGAAACTAGTCAAAACAATAGCATACCTTTCTTGGTAATTCCACAATTTACTGATCTCTTTGAATAGTAGTGGATATATGGAAAATGGTAAAATATATTTTGAACTTTGTTTCGTACACTTTCTTCTTCGTTCTCGATACTTATTGGAGATCATACATCAGGATGGCACTGTCTCCCTTATCGTTTACTCCAACAATTAGTATCAGCGTCCTCTCTGCAATTAGAAAAATCATGTTTCTTTCAAGGACATTCAATTTTTGGATAGATCTTATGGTATAATATGTAAACTCCTCAGAAAGCAATAGCATCTTTCTTTAAGGCCTCAACACAAACAAGAGAGTTTGCTGTGTGTGAATTTTTATTGTTTGATTGTAGTTCGACTAGGCATTTCTTATTAAACTATTCTACAATAATTATTGCTCACAACATTATGAGTGCTGTGAGTAAAGAACTGTTTTACTGATGTACAGACTCTCGAATTAAAAGCAACGAGTAAGCAAAAGTATTCACATACCCAAGCGGTACAAGTCCCAAGGAACACATGACACAAGGGGCAGTAATGTCGTACGCTGTGGCAACACGGCATCAAATGCAGCATCCAACAACACCTGAAAAACGCAGTACCTCAAATACTACTTAGAGACCAGAACTCTACTCGAAACAGTATAACAAACAGAACAGAACTACACACTCAGACTTTCAGCATATGGGCAATCACGAACATAATTCTTAAGAAGATTTGGAGCCGAGGGATTTCGATCACAACAGTTTTATCGGTCGATTCGATATCGGCCACGGAACGTATGTAGATTTTTAGGTTTCCTCGTGGAAGGAAAGGGATATAACTTTTGTTGCATGCACCCTCACGCTTATTTTCAATAATCATAATATCATTCGTTGACTGCAATAGTGGCACAACTCCAAAATAAAATGTTGAGGTAAATGAGTTAGAAATTTTTACCTTACATTGAAATGCAACATTCTTGCATTCACACTTCTGCCATTTGTTGTTGGAATAAAGTACTGTAAGATATGCTGCTGAAGGTAAACCAATTTGCAATTTTGGAGAATGCATTAACTCAAAATTCGTATTTTTTTTTACTTGTGTCACTGTTGCAGCCCACAAGCGATATATTGTTTAATTTTTGCGTAGATGTTTTTTCACGCTTAATTCTGTTTCTTATATCCCTTTCCCATCTCCCATTTTGTGTAAAGTAAGTTCCTTGGTATTTAGATTCATTGCAACTTTTAATAATCACTTCCTCAGTATGGATATCCCAACGTGTAGTCAGAATTAATGTTTTGTGGGTCACGGATACCGAAAAACAGATTGCCGCCCAAACGTCGTAAAACTTTGTAAATATATTTTTCTTCGGAAACTTATTTTAAAAATGTATACTTTTTCCGGGCATGTTTGTGGGCATTGGTAGTTTTTTGAAGAAATTATAATATAATGCATGTTTGGAGATTTTTTCAATTAAAAGTTAAAACTATGTGATGTACTGTGGGGAGAAGTGTATTCTGTGCACGCTTTCTTAAATTCTGGGATCGCTACCCTAAACCTTACACATTAGGAATACAGATGAAAATAGCGTATTTGGTAAGATTTGACAAGAAAATATTCGCCATGCGTATATGCCAAACAAAGTGTCCGTTGTTATATAGCGACAGCTGCCATTGCCTCCACCGCCGCTGCCGGGTCGTATTATTGATTTTTAAGGAAAAATTACACATTTAATTGTCCCATTTGTGTTCATATATACCAAACAAAGTGTCCATCGCGCGACCGCAAAGTGCATTAGGGTTGATGTACAAAGTGCATTAGGGTTGATGTACAAAGTGCATTAGGGTTGATGTACAAAGTGCATTAGGGTTGATGTACAAAGTGCATTAGGGTTGATGTACAAAGTGCATTAGGGTTGATGTACAAAGTGCATTAGGGTTGATGTACAAAGTGCATTAGGGTTGATGTACAAAGTGCATTAGGGTTGATGTACAAAGTGCATTAGGGTTGATGTACAAAGTGCATTAGGGTTGATGTACAAAGTGCATTAGGGTTGATGTACAAAGTGCATTAGGGTTGATGTACAAAGTGCATTAGGGTTGATGTACAAAGTGCATTAGGGTTGATGTACAAAGTGCATTAGGGTTGATGTACAAAGTGCATTAGGGTTGATGTACATGTCTCGCAGGGTTTTCTCCAACCAGGTGTCTCCCACCAACGGGGTGCCGCCCCAACCCGAACAAGCTCTAAGCTCCCGACGGGTCTGCCCACATGTGTGGTAGAGTGGTGCATGAGAGTGTGTGTGAGGATAGGAAAAGGAAGAGAAAGGAAAGATCGCGCGCGGTCCGTGGTCCATTTTTAGGGTGATGCTTCGGCATTCGTCTGGTGTTGATCGGAGAAAACGGAAAATTTCCGATCATAGCAGCCGGCCGCTATACGAAAAAAAAGTACAGATGCAGTATACCAGATCCATGACACTGTAACTAGTTCCTTTGTTACATTATTAGGGATCTGGTATACTGCAACTGTTCTTTTTTTTCGTGTAAGATTCTCCTCCAGACAGTAGCGGCTCAATTCGACATTGCTGGTGTCTGACCTCGGGAGCCTTAGGACCTCCGTGATATATGCCCTGCAGGGACAGTTCCATTTGAATTCTTTTCTATCCTCTGCGAAAAAGTACCTAATAATGCTTAAACCAATCATACGCATTTATTAACTGAATTTTTGCACTTTGTCGTTCTTCTTTACTTAGTTTCTTTGAAGTTTTCCCTGCCATTCTAATTTTAGAACCTCCCGTATATCGACCTATTTTATCACGTATATCTTCTCAAACTTGACTTTTTTAATCGTTCTTCCTGTGTCTTTATTCAATCTTGCATATATTTTTCTGACTTCCTCATTTAGTGATCTCAGCCACTTTTGATAAAACCATTTTTAATACGTATACTTTCTGTAACATCTCTTGTCCACATTCTGGATAGTTTTGAATTTACCCTCAAGTGCTTCCTAAGCTGCTTCTTGAAAGAAGTATTTAAAGAATTTGTGATTCCTCCGCTTTTTCTTTTGGCGTGTCTTTGAGTTACATACAGTTTTGTATGTAATAAAACTCACCGAGCCTTATTTTAAACGTTTTAGAGTATATTTATTTTTTTTTGGAATCATACCTTGAGCTTTTCAGTTTTCTTGTTGGTTTGTTTTACGTATTTAATTTACATGGTAGCTTAAATAATTAAATGGTCTGATAGACTGATCCGCATGCGGTGCCCTCGTAAACTCTTACATCTGAGGTTTTTGCTGGAAAGTTTGTTGTTGAATAATTTAATCAAAATATTAAATCTGTTTATTCTCATTGAGGGCATCAGATGTATTTATAAAACCATTTATTCTGAAAGTATCCATTCATTATTTTTAGAGAAAAGGTTTTGCACAAACCAATTAAACGCTGCCGCTGTCATTAATAATATTTTCTCAATTTCTCCCTCCCTACCTTCTTGAACCTTGCTTGCCTGTTCTGTCATTTAAGTCACCTAGAAAAAAAGTTTTCCTTTCGGGCTGATTCTTGAAAAAGCTTCTGTCAATTCTGAGTAATACTCATATTTAATAGTTCTCTCTGCGTCATTGGTAGGAGATATACACCTAAAATTATAAAATATAATCTCTTATATCCTTTATCAGTATTACGATATCTTCCTGCCAGCTTGAAATACTTTTCTTCGACTTACTATTTACTGTAAAAAAACTCACATTTTTGCCCTTTGATTTTGTCGGCAGAGTAAAAATTTAGATATTCCTCTTTGTTCATTAGCTCTGCCTTTTTCTTTTGTTTGTAATCATGTACAGATATACATTGTGCTTGCCAATCTCTTGAAAAAATGTCCCTATACTGTGCCGAGACCTTGTACGTTCCATGCTGCCGTGTATAATGTCCTCATCACCCTTTTCGACGTATATTGGTTCTTTTACGAACTTGTAACTCATACTCGTATGATTGTTGAAATTTTTAGCATTTGCATATTTTACTGATGATGGGGATCTGGCCCATTGTCCCAAAGCCAACCTGAAGGACCAGAAATTTATTTTTTGGAGTTACTTTCCCCTCTTCAGGTTGGTTTCCCCCCCGCCTATAGAATCCTTTCCTTAGGAATTTGGAGGAAATAGGAATTTATTCCATCTTCGAGATAGGACAAGGATAAGTATAAGAAAGAAAAACTCGTGACTTGTTCAATAGCTTCCAATCTATACCTTGATTCCTGGTGGTGGGGAAGGTAACGCAAGTATAAAAAGAAGGATATTCTTGAGGAATCGGGAATTAGTTGCCTCTTACGAGAGGGGGAAGACCTGTGGTGCCAAAAAACCCGGACATCACATGGATATGTACTACACTACCACATGTGGCGGGATACCAGTCGGGAATCTAGAGCTTGTCTCGGTTGGGGCTTTGCCTCGCTGGAGGGAGGTACCTGAAGGCGGGAAATGCTTCACAAGTCAAAGTCGGCATCAGAACTTAGCATCCAACCCCGCCACCAACCGAGATTGAACTTTCACAACTCTAACGGGACTAATGACAATTTACGTGTCCAGAGCCAACCAATCCTGATCAGAGACGCAGCAGCTGCAGCAACGGATGTTGCCACTGAGCCATCCCAGCCCTTCGGAAGGGGAAGGGGAAGAGGAAGTGGAAGATGGCGCTTACCACACGGGCGGCACTATCCACGAGACGCCGAGGGAGCGGCGGCGGAAACCGTGGTTCACCGTGGTGCGCACCTGCGCCAGGCAGCAGGGGCATGTCACCAGCTGCGACCGCCTCCCCAACACCGTGGAACCTGCCACAGCGGCGTAGTATCGTTCACATAATACAAAGACGGGAGTTTTATCGCGTTCCGGAGTGTATTCTAAGTGAACACTCAACAATCTTCCATTCCGAAAGATGGCTGCCGCCTAGCTGTAACCAGCATGTTTTGCAGTTTTCATATTATGAACATTCATGGGTGATCCACGTTGATTGGGTAAGACCCACTGAGGATGGGAAAAGTGTTTTCCCGAAAGTTAACTCTAGATAATAATTAATAGAAATTATTAAACCTTTTGTGGAGATTATTTCCTTTACCATAGAATATTTTTTAGTTAAATAAATCAATTAATTTATGCAAAACATCAAAAAGGTCCATCAAATCAACTTTTGAGGGGTGCGACCAGAAAAACCTCTATTGGTAATGCATGGGGTGACGTCTCAGATTATCTTAGTGTCAATGTATAATTACCTCTACATAAGTGTAGGGGTTATACGCCTAGTTCTCCGGCGATCCAAGAGCAAATGCTGAAATCCTGCAGTGCGGTTTTACTCCCCTTCCCACTTTTGCTACAAACTCTCTTAGTAGAATGCAATATACCAGTGTACCAGCGCAATAACTCACTATGTGTGTATGGCGGCGGGCCCGAACAACAGCTCAACGTGTACTCCATCATGTCCAAGTCGTAGTCTTCTTGTAGCCCCTCAGACGGCACGCAGTAATATTTCTTGATCAACTTATACCTCTCGATGCCCTGAAGGCGCTTTAGAATGTCCTGGCGCGGTAGGTCGAGATCCCATACTGTAAAGGAAATTGAGTTTTGTGTTACTTATCTCTGGTGAACTTTGATTCATTCATTCATTGACTTCTCCTGTTTCCGTGCGCGTCAACTGCTATGGTCCCGTAAGTAAAATGAGTTAAAATTAAGATTAGCAAGATTCTTTTTAGTAACATATTTGTAATAATAATAATTATGTCCTAAATAAATTCCTTAATAGTATATGATTATATTTTATCAATTGAATATATAGTACAACAAAAAACTGTCTAAATATAAATCTTGTTAAATCGGAAGTTCACGGTGCCATATTAAATAAAATCTCTTTCTGTGACATCTTAGTAAAATGTTCTAGTTAATTTTTTGGACCGTAATATTTTTCTGTCCCTTTTTAATTTTGAACTAATATTATTAAATAAATCAAAATTCCAATACTTATTCCATAATTTTATTTCATTGAAAACAATGTAAAAGGAGTGTTATATGGTTTAAATGACGTGATGGAATTGAAATGTATCTAATTATGATTGTCCAAAATTTAAAACGACTGAAAAATAAAAATAATATAAAGTTATGATAAGGGACAACCAAACAAAAATTTGTTCAGATTTATGTTAGTAAAATACGATCTTTAATAATTAAAAAAATCATGTTATTTTTCTACTCGAGTTTTAAATGTTTTATATCAGATATGAGGATTTTAAATCTTTCAGGATTGGGATTAAAAAAATTCATATTCCTCTAATTTTCCCTTCCTTCTAAGTTCGTCAGTTTCACTAAGTTTTTTATTTTATTTCATTTTTTTCAGAAACACTTCACATTGCTCATATTCTAGTCGGCCATGACACATCGCTGTTCAGAGTTGATTGTGTTGTGACTTACGTAATTCAGAACGGTTACCTTCTACTATATTGCAAATAATTAATAAAAGCAACATATTTAATAACATCAAAAATTATCTTACATGTTCTCTTGCGTTGCGACAAAATTACATCAGTTGGTACTGACATTTTTGTAAATGATTTTGAAGTTCTAATGATACTTCCGTCTTCACTCCGAACCGTTGACGCTTGACCTATTTCTATGATTGACACTGAACCGGCGCGATGTACTGAGGCCAGATCAGACGAAGAACTGCGACGGACATCATCTTCCATGATTAGATAGGTGTCGATATGTCTCCTGAGGGAAAATTAACGTTTGTTAGAGTCCTACGTTTTCTTGGCAGTTCAGTATAATACGTTTAAAAGAGTTCTTTTGTTCTCTTCATTATTGATAAGCAAATTATTTCAATACAATGTCTTTGTACTGTAACAATGAAATCGTCGTTTATAAACTGATGTAAAATTTTAATTAAATCCTTGACAAAATATTTTTTTTAATCGAGAAAAAAAGATTGCTGAGTTTGTTTGTAGAACGAGCGAATAAAACATGTTACCAGATGGCTTTAAAATCCCAATTAAATTATTGGATGCTGTGAAACGTAAAATATACCAAATAAGATGTTGTATGCTCATATTAAGCATAAATGGTCATACGTGAACCTTTATAAATAAAGTTAGAATGCCCTTCATTTCTAAATAAGCTGTCTTTTACAATATATAGTTGTATGCATGCTATAAAAACAAATTGAAATGATTTTACTACTTGTATTTGTGTGTTTGTTCGGGAACGGCTAAACAGATTTTTATGACGTTTTTACTGGATGGTAGAGTATTATTTCGGTCACAATTCAGGCTACTTTTCTCAGATAATTAGTTTCTATTATGAACAAAAGAATATTTGACTGTTTTATTCTGACCTTAATGAAATGTCGGGCACATGGCCAAGTTCATTAGTTTCGTTATTTTATTTTATTATAGAAAGATTACACATGACCACAAAAAGTTACTGTTAACATAATATTTCGAGAAACATAATATTTCGCAAGCTCTTTTCTAAACCTGAATATTTATTTTCATAATAAGCATCATAAGATACTTTCTTGTTTACTAGATCGGAGAATTATCAAAGGAAGTCGTTAAGCCGAGTTTGTTTAATTGAGTCATAAGTAAGAAAGTGTAGTGCATGTTTTTATCGTGGGAGGTGGAGGTGAGATCCAGCGTCGACCTACCTGTTGACTTGCGGTGTTTTCCCTCAACCTGGTATCTCCTACAAGCAGAGCACCGCCCCAGCCGGGACAAGCTCTTATCTCACGGCTGTTCTTCCGGCATGTGTGGTAGTGTAGTGCATGTAAGCATGGAGGAATACGAGTGTTGTGAAAGTAGGGGATGAGAAAGTAAGATAGGGCAAGGAAGAGAAAGGAAAGATTGCATGCGGTCCGTGACCCGTTTGATACGGTAATGCTCCGGCATTCACCTGGCGTTTTTCGGAGAAACCACGGAAAACTACCGATCAGAGCAGCTCGTCGCTAAAATTATCCTCCAGGCAGCGGAAGATTCGTCGATCTACGTAAGAAAATGTAAGTACAGAAATCAGTTGTGCAAATTAATTATTGAATATTCTTTTAATACTGAGGAAAAATGTACATTACTTATAATCAGAATGAAATTTTATTTCGCCCATACCATACAACGGTAAACTGTTGAAATAAATGCCAACAAATATTATAGCATAAGAATTTAGTAAGGTGCCGTAGTTACCAGCACAATTACATAAATGTTTTCATGAATTCTATATGTTAAAAATCAATACACGGAAATTGAGAGTTCATGAACACATACAACGTTTACATCTTTACGAGAGATATAGTAAAAGTGTTTCAGTATCGATCGTTTATCTCGAAATAGTGGATGTCACGGATCGTACGTTGTTTATAATGGTACTTAAGAATCAATCAGGATCGTCCCTTTTGTTCCTTATACGATTGCCTGGAACTTACTTCAACATCATAAACATTATAAATTTGATCCTCATATCTAGAGTGCGAATCAGTAAATTCCTACAGGGGGGATAAAATTCCAGCGATGAGCTAATCGACGAGTGAAACAAAGACCATCATTCTTCAATTACGTGGCACATGAGGAAGAAATCAGAAGAACGATCTTGGGAATGTTTTCTTTTCAAATTCCCTCGATACTAATTTCTTGATTTGACCATTTCGATGCGGAAATAATAAAGAATGCACTTACGTACGATTAATTGTGTTCCTACGGGGCACGTAATTTCTAGTCTTCCAGCAGGGACACCTGCAGAGGGGGGCAATCCCCTCTCAATTTGCACCCTGCTCACTTCCCTCAACCAGCCATTGACTAGCAAGGTAGCCTTGTTGGTCGAACGAGGCAGGGCCGAGGGGAGAGCCGGCGGGCGCGGGCCACCAGGGTGGGCCGCCTGAGGACGAAGCAGCTCCACAGGATGTGGCTAGCCCCGCCGCCCCGCCCCCTGGCCTGCACCTAACCACCTGGTCGTTACGCTCCCACAGGATCGCCCCATCGCCAGCCACCCAACCGATGGCAATATATATATATATATATATATATATATATATATATATATATATATATATATATATATATATATATATATATATATATATATATATATTGTGACATACCTGGTGGTGCCGGGTATTTTCACTGCAATATAACACTAAGAGAGGGTGTCTTTTACGTGAATGGGTCCTAGGATAAGTCGGTGCAACGTTGGGGAAATTATTCATACATAGAAATACCATTATGACAAGATTTATTTTAAATCAAAGTTACTATTTACATAATCAGACACCGTTTTTATACTCCGCCTTGGTACCAAGATTAAGAGTAAAATACAACTTTCATACCTTCGGGGCCCCGTCTGAATACCTATGATGTTCGTAGAGCCGCTCGTGCCGACAGGGTTGTCGACCTCTGCTACTGCTGCGGGCCGTCAGCAGCAGATGGCGTGGTGATCATCCACGGCTGATGCTCCAGCAATTCTTCCCCGAACAGGATCTTGATACCTCGGCTGCGCACCTTCCTCGAGTCACTGTTCATTAGTGGGTTTAATTACTCGACCCGCGCCTATTCTGTATACTGGTCACAGTTCTGTACCGCACGATTTCAAGAATGTCCCCTCCGCACCAACTAATAGAAGCGAAATCAATTATTCTGCCAACACTAATACTTCACCATACTGATGCCTCTAATGTTCTATTTACACGTTTGTAATATACTACAGTTTCAGATGTTTCCACAGTTACATTGTCCGTCGTCTGCGTCCATGTAATACTCGCGAGCTTTCGCCGCACGTCCGCACTCGTCGCCGCTCGGCGAGCGTCTCCCTTGGTCACCGTTCTGCCAACGGCTCTCGTCCGCGATTCTCGTAACGAACTTTTGCACGTGCGCGCTGCCCCGTTCCCACCGAAATTCACACGCTGGTCTCCCCGGCGGTGGCACCGTCGGCGGTGGCCGCGGTCGCTCGCCGGCCTCGGCGAGCCGCGCTCGGCGCGCGCACTGCGCCGTCCAAACTAGCAATTGATTTCTTACACTAATGATTTAATTAGTGTAATGAAACACATATTCTGGGTTTCATCACCCCCCCCTTTCTTTTTTTGAATTTTTCCCGCTTCTGGACAAAATTCACACTAGTAACATCGTCACTGCCGATGGTTGCACTATTTTGCATATTGCTCGACGCCCTATATACACTTATAACCTAAAATCGAATTAACATGTGGTTACTTATATTAACACCAATCTTGCACTTATTTACACTTCACTATTTTCCATCCATGTTGAACCAGGTTTCCGATTTGAAGCTTGTAGTGTCCTACTATGTCTTGTCTCTTGTACGACGGTTCATCCCCATTTGGCTGACAGTGATTTCCTACATCACAGTTGTAGGACATAGCTTCCAGTGTGTTGAGCACATCTTGATAGGTATCATCCCATTTCCAGCTACGACCTCTTCTACGTTTGTACCAATGGTTGACCATACCATCACTCTTCCCTCGCCCCTGACTTCGCTCCCTTCTTGACCTGCCTACATCTCCTTCATTCCCATACTTTGGGGCATCTGCAAAGGTGAAGTTGTACCTCTCCAATATCCTCAAACCCCTTCCTAAATCGGTATGATCTGCTCTGCTCAGTAGGCTTTGCACGGTGACAGGATACTGTCGCGTTGACATGCAAATAATTCCTTGATATTTTATAGGAGCAAATAATGTTTTCGGCTCCATAACGCTCTTCGTTCTGTATTCACTACGACTTCCCCTGATGTAGTTGTAATGGCTATTTCTCTGGTCGCTCTTGATGTTTATTTGGGTTTCTTCATTCCGCTTTCGTACAGAAATCTTGTTTTCAAATTCCTTCAAAAATTTTGGAAATATACCAAAATTCTCTGCCCATGTCCTGGCGTTCTCTTCTAACATTGGGTGTAATAACTGGATCTTGTATCCTTCCAATATGTTGTTTGATGCTAGGTGCCGTTCTTCTGCTCGCATAACTACCTTAGGGTTTTCCGTCCCATCTCCCAGAGATTTCATCGACTTTGGAGGCATAATTGGTGTCATCCCACTCTTGACACTTGGCGACATTTTCCCGTCTTCTTCCTGTTTAAACTCTTCTTGTACTATTTTCTCTTCGCACCCTTGTATATTTTCCTCGATTTCTTCTTCTATTATACGCTCCATTTCTTCTATTTTCATTTCCACTTCTTCTTCCATTATTAACTTCAATTCTTCCGTCTTCACCTTTACTTTATAAACATCCTCCTCGGCCTCGATTTGGACCTCCACCGTTTTGCCCTCCGCTGTCTTGATTTCTTCATGGATTTGGTTCGTCATCCCCTCGTTTCTATCTGCTACCGCTACCCTAGCATCTACTTGATGGTATGATTGAAATTTTAGCACCTCATCTTTCCTATCCAGTCCCTCCGCTTTCCTATTCTGTTCCTCCTCGGATCTTTTCTGTTTACCTAATTCTTTGCTCTGTTCTTCCGCAAACTTCTCAATCTGCTTCTCCGTAACTATTTTATGTTCGTCTGATTTCCTACTCTGCTCATCTAGTTTTCTATTTTGTTCATCCACTTTCCTATTCAGTTCTTCCAACATCTTCATCATTCTCTGTATTAAATCTGACTCGGTAACTTTTCCACCTCCCTGATTTGGATTTCCTGCTGCCTGCATCATCGGTGTTGATGTAACTTGTACATCTTTATTGAAGCTGTCCCCTGACGTATCATCCAACCGACTTCCAATACCACTATCCCTACTTTCCGATGACATGCTATTATCGATTCCTACATCTATCTCCCTTACTCTATCCGCCTTCTCCTCCCGGTCCAGCACTCCATTTTGCGCCTCCATTCTGTTGCTTTTAGCTATCCGTTCAATTCTCACTTCACTAAAATACTCGCACTACTTTTTCTTTTGCCTCACCTAACAATGGTACAACAGTTATCCTATAACTTTACTATATCCGCCACAACCCTGTATATTCTTCGTGATTGGTTTAATTCACTCCTATTTCAATTGCTAATTGATGACGAACAAACCCTCACTCACCACCAAAAACACAATAACACTAATTCAGTAGCCATATAAATTTCCACTCACCTACCAATACATAAACATAATCCTTACAATACGTAATATTATTGCCATTGAAACACATATACACTGCTAATAAACTCATTAATACTATTACAAAAAAATGCTTTCAAATTATAGTAAATCCCTTATTAATTTGAAATTACTTCTCAACACAATTATTGCTATATTATGTACATGATAATCACTCACAATTACATGTCATATCTTCTCCCTGAATTTTCCTCACTAGTGTCATATAAATATTAACAACATGCATTCACAATGCTGGTATATATTTCCCAACCTAGTATCTTTTCTAATAAATTCCCCACACTTTACCATCACCAATAGATAATGCACTACTGAGTGAATGTTCCCAGCAAAAAACAATTTTGTGCATAATTTGTACAACACTATTAACCACCTTTATATTCTCATAAGAATTATTACTACTTCCCCATTTCTTTGATTTTCATGTTATAAAAAATTGCCAAGCAGTTCAAATATTATTATTATGTCTTACAAAACTTGGAATTCTATTACGTTATATTATTTGTAACATGTACGTGTATAGCCTTCATAACCTCAGTAACTACAATATTAACTATATATTGGATGCTCACAAATAATTACCTATGTCAGCCCGCAATTAATTACGCAACAACATTTTTGTAATTATCAACATTTTATTATGCTTACTTGACTTGTGCATGTTTTTGCTAACACATGTATTGTTATTTTTTTTGTACTCTATAATAATACACTTTGCACTGCCTGCTTCTCATCTATACCCTGCATTACTATACATCAATTACATGCACATTATTTTCCAACATTTCACCAACTGTCCTAAGGCCACATTTCTTAACTATACGTTTTCCACTTGTTCGGGCGCCAGCTGTGACATACCTGGTGGTGCCGGGTATTTTCACTGCAATATAACACTAAGAGAGGGTGTCTTTTACGTGAATGGGTCCTAGGATAAGTCGGTGCAACGTTGGGGAAATTATTCATACATAGAAATACCATTATGACAAGATTTATTTTAAATCAAAGTTACTATTTACATAATCAGACACCGTTTTTATACTCCGCCTTGGTACCAAGATTAAGAGTAAAATACAACTTTCATACCTTCGGGGCCCCGTCTGAATACCTATGATGTTCGTAGAGCCGCTCGTGCCGACAGGGTTGTCGACCTCTGCTACTGCTGCGGGCCGTCAGCAGCAGATGGCGTGGTGATCATCCACGGCTGATGCTCCAGCAATTCTTCCCCGAACAGGATCTTGATACCTCGGCTGCGCACCTTCCTCGAGTCACTGTTCATTAGTGGGTTTAATTACTCGACCCGCGCCTATTCTGTATACTGGTCACAGTTCTGTACCGCACGATTTCAAGAATGTCCCCTCCGCACCAACTAATAGAAGCGAAATCAATTATTCTGCCAACACTAATACTTCACCATACTGATGCCTCTAATGTTCTATTTACACGTTTGTAATATACTACAGTTTCAGATGTTTCCACAGTTACATTGTCCGTCGTCTGCGTCCATGTAATACTCGCGAGCTTTCGCCGCACGTCCGCACTCGTCGCCGCTCGGCGAGCGTCTCCCTTGGTCACCGTTCTGCCAACGGCTCTCGTCCGCGATTCTCGTAACGAACTTTTGCACGTGCGCGCTGCCCCGTTCCCACCGAAATTCACACGCTGGTCTCCCCGGCGGTGGCACCGTCGGCGGTGGCCGCGGTCGCTCGCCGGCCTCGGCGAGCCGCGCTCGGCGCGCGCACTGCGCCGTCCAAACTAGCAATTGATTTCTTACACTAATGATTTAATTAGTGTAATGAAACACATATTCTGGGTTTCAATATATATATACACACACACACACACACACACACACACACACACATATATATATATAAATGAATGAATAAATAAATAAATAAATTAAATATAAATACCGTTTGTGGACAGCAATAGTAGCACAACTAAATACTAGTGGTGCTACAAATGGCACATACTTTCTCGTAGTAGTTTCCTATTTTCCTTGGTGTGGACTGGTATTTCCGTCTTGCCAGCTGTCATCTTTCGCCGCTCAAAGTACATTTTTTGGCATTTTCTCAATTTTTCGGTTTCCTACGTAATAGTAGAAGCCAAATATAAGAGTAAAACATCTTCTTGAATAACAATTTTCATTGAACAATTTGGAGCCTTTTTAAGAAAATGGCGTTTAAGCGTGGCTGGAAATGCGAAATTTAAAGTTCTTTTTCACAGAAACTTTTTGAGTTTTCAAAAACCTTCATTTAAAAGTCAGTTGAGGCACTTTAACTCATAAACGCAATAGTGTTTACAAATCTCTAAAAATGTGCATATTAGCGGCGTGAGAGATATTTAAACAAAATTACAATTTTGTAATTTTTGAAAAAACGAAAGAATACCCCAAAATAAACTATAGATCGTATTAAACAGTGAAGCTAGCACTTTCCATTTGAAAAGTTTGAAGAAAGAATTGGAGAAATTTTTGAGAAAATGAAATTTGAGCGTTTCTGAAAATGCGGAATTTCCAGCTCATTTCCACAGAAAACTTTTGAGTTTTCGAGAAACTTTATATAACATCATTTAAAGCACATGCACTCATAAAGACAATGATGTTGTAAATACGATGATAACATTGGCATTAGTATAAAAATGAACAATGTAAGAAGCTAGTCAATAATATTATATGTTTGTATTTTTTTACAAAAAAAGAATACAGCAAAATTAATGTTCTCTTATCTTAAACATTGCCATTAGCACTATCCGTATGTAAAGTTTGAAGAACATATTTGGAGCAGTTTTTAAGAAAATGGCATTTCCAGGTTTTTGAAGAAAACTTTTGAGTTTGCGTGAAAACGTTATAAAGCACATATACTTGTAAATGCAATGATGTAAACAAATCACCGCTAATGTAAGTATTGACGTCGTGGGAGACAAGTCAAATTAAATTTTTGTAATTTTTTAATTAACAAAGGAATAGAGCAATATGGTGTTTATGTCATCTTACGGAGTGCATTTAGTACTATCTCTACCAAGAGTTTAAGGACAAAATTTGGAGCCGTTTTTGAGAAATCTTTTTTGTAATGTTTTAAAATTTGCAAATATTGCACGCAATATTGCTCAAAAACAACTCAAATTTTCAAAAAATATAAATAACCTAAATGAAAGAACTAATTATGGACAACAAATTATATAAAGATTAATATGATAAAATGAAAATGATATGATTAAAAAAATCAAACTTTTGCAATTTGCAAAAATTCCGAGTTAACCGTGAAAATCGGACCTATGCCATCTTTATAAGCGTATTCTACTCTATTCTTACCAGAAATGTAAAGAAAAATTTGAAGCCGGTTTTGAGAAAATATGGAATGTGCCCCAGGGGCTTCATGTAAAGTACCTATAAAGTTAAAAGAATATTTTTCAAAATCTACAAGCTTCGACTCGAGCCAGATTGAGAGGGGTTTCTTCAATTTGGAAGAAAATTCGGTGAAAATCTCGATATAGATTTTTCGTAGCATTACATAACTTTTCCTATACTGCATGTATTACTCCGTATATATGTACGGATACGGACGGGTACGGATAAAAGCAGATGCTGAGATAAATGAGTTTCAAGTGTTCACTTTACTGAAATGCACTATTCTTGCATTCACACTTATGCCATTTGTTAGTGGAGTACTGAGATGTAGGATTGTTGCTGTTTGTGTTTTAAGGTAGATCAATCTGCAGTTCTGGAGAGGGCATAACTCAAAATTCGCATTTTCTTATTTGTGCTACCACTGCAGCTCAGGAGCGATACAAGAGTCATTCGAAAATGGTTTGCAATAGCGCTAAAGTTCGGATACCGAACAATGTGCCTCACCTTGCTGGATGACCGACTACTACTCCACTTACGACTGTCTTTGCTAAATGAAACACGTAGCCACAATAAGCGCTATTTTCTTGACGAATGGTCATTTGAAATTAATTCTGTACCTTAGCGTGCGTACTTTTTTCAGGGAGGACTCATTGACAGGTACCTAGGTGATAATAGTACAATTGATGGTGCAACAGTAATCTCCATTAGGAATCGCAACCACAATTTCCTCATGAAGATATGAAGATGTCACGATTTGATTTACAATGTCCAGAGGTGGAAAGTTAGTACTATGGCCGCTACACTGCGAATTGGGTGTAGATAAAATGGTGGGCCAATTGCGGATCATTTAATTCATGGAGGTTCCGAATCGTTCCCTAAAGCTGTTCCTTTCGCCAATCCAGTCGCTGCTCCTGTCTCCGTCCCAGTCGCCTTTTCTGCCTGTTCCTATCGCTGTTAGTCCCTGGCACTTTCTTTGTTTCTGTCCCTGTCGCGTATCCTGCAGTCTCGCTGACGCCGTTTCCGTCACCGCTTCTGTCGCCGTCCCTGTCGCTCCCCTTGCTACCGCCAAAACGTCGATCGTGACGCCGTACCTGTCGCCGATCAGGTCGCCGTCTCTGACTTCGTTCCTGTCGTCGTGCCTTTCGCCGTTTGTGGCGCTGCCATGTCTCTGTCCTTCTCGCTGCCCCCGCGGTCGTCTCCACCAACACAACCACTTCCTTCCCCGCTTCAGCCCGTATTCCTGGTTCCTTTTCATCAGCGTTTTATCTGCGTAATAGTTCTTCAATACCTGGGATGAACAGACACCTAGACATCAGCAAGAAATTTGGAGACCATCTCTTCTTCCGCTAACCCAGACGTTCTTTCAAGTCAGTGTATGGAAATGTTATAAGCAAGCATTAGTTGTCAGTCGCAAATTTAATTTCTATTAATAAATGTAAAGATGTTCGTAATTGTTTAATGCCCACTCATACTACGCTTTTCATTTGTATGTGATTCCCTCTATTTGTCTTCACCGGCCGCCGTCGCCGCCACTCGCTCTCAACACGTAATTAGTCGGCATTTCTTCGCTTGCCGCATCGCTCCATTCCTGTCCGCGAGGCCGATAAGGGGAAAAGTGTAGGACGAACAAATTGGGGGGGGGAGGGGCGGTCTTGGCGAGTGGTTGGGCGCGGGGAGCGGCCGAAGTCTTTGCGGCTTCCCTCCTTCCCCACCCCCCACCCCCTCTCCCGGACGGAAAGGTCCAGGCCTTCTGGGGAGCAGAGGGGCGGGGCACGATCCCCCATCCACCGGGAAGGAAAAGGAAACGCTGATTTTTATTAGTGGTCGTAGGACCGCTGTGGAGAGGCTCTTTCACCAATTGCGGTTGCTTTGAGACAAAGAGAACATTAAACTTCACATTCGGTCGGATGATGGGAAAATAACACAATGATTGATATTAAGTGTGTTCACAAAATTTCATTATTCACGTCGCAGTATTCTTATTATTCCATTCACAATATTTTCATAATTTTCATAACTTTATTTCTCGTCTATTTATAATTTTCATCATTTTTTGTATTCCGCATTTTACATATTTTTATTATTACTTATCATTTCAACATTTCATTCACCCAGTAAGAAAACTGTTCCCAACCAACCTATTCGTGCATGCTTCATACAGGCTGTAGGCAAAAATTGCCCAAAATGGAATGAAGTTGGCTATATAACAGTCACAACTACACCCACAATTCTCTTACTCAGGCTAAAGTTCAATCAAATATTTCCAGTTTTTCCTTACAAACACAGACATTGCAGCTTTGCTAACCATGCTGTGACTCAGATCAATATCTAAAATAGTAGGAGCTTTACAAGTCTCGTATGTCAGTTTGCAGTTTCTGTAGTTAAATGTTAAGTTAGAATAAATATAGTTATAAGTCAACAAAATATATATGAAGAAGGTAATAATACTGAACTATGTAAATATCAACAATAAATAAATAAATATGTAAATAAAACGAAAACTAATGGTGCTAAATAGCACGAAGTTTCTCCCCCGTAATATCAGGCAAAATTACGCGAAAGTACTCAAATTTCTGATAAATTTTACATGACCTTATTTCATAATCTATCGTTAAGGATTAGATTTCATTAAAAGAAACAATCTCTATCTCCATAATTGTAGTTGTAGGAAGACGCCGAAAAAGTTTTGAACTTTTGCAATTTTCAAAAAAACAGGGTTTTTAACGAACATGAGCCTGTACCATTCTCTTAAACGTCCTTTACTATTTCCAACAACAAAATTAAATAAAGAATGACGGATCCATTGTTTTCAAAATTCTGAAAAAGTCTTAAAGGTTTCATGTAAAGTACCTCCCCAAAATTAAAATATCGGTTTGAAATTCAGGGAGACGCGACATTATGGAAATCAATTACGGAATATTAATTCTGGAGAAAATCAGCTAAACTGTTTAGCGTTTTTTTCACAGACAGACAATTTGCCGTCATTCGATTTTTCGGAATGAAGAACCCACAAAACAAGGATTCCTGCTAAACCACGGGATAAAGTTTTTTTTCTATATCTAGCGAACTAGATTTGTCCATGTTGGCTGGGCTATCCGGGACGAGCCGCGTCAAAGTCATGGTGGCTGCGTCAAAGTCATGGTCAGCCACCATGACTTTGACGCGGCTCGTCCCGGATAGCCCAGCCAACATAAACTCCGGCCGCGGAAGCCTACGCAACTAGATTTGTCCATTTTTTCGTTACCAGGATCCTGTAATAAGAGTTTTTCTGCCGAAAATTGGCCGTTTTTTCGCGCAGCATAACATAGCTTTCCGTGTACTCCGTAGCGAGAAGGTAGAACGGATTTTGGCCCGAGCACCCACCGCTCGGCGCGGGGCGCCGCCGGCCGCGGCCGCGGGCGCTGGGATCGGGGGTCGCTGGCGGAGCCCTATGAAGACGTTCCCGGTAAAACCAGCCGGGAAGTTAATCACCGTCACTTTCGCCTGATTACAGAACGCGGGGCCGCGGGGCCTGCCGCGCGGGGCCGTGACGTGCCGGGCGGGGCGGGGGAGGGGGCGGGGGAGGGGGAGGGGCGGGGCCGACGCGGCCGTGTCGGCTGTCTTTGGAGAATTTAAAGGCGGCGTCGGCGGCTCCGTGGGCGGGCCTCGCGCGGACTCCAACAGGGAGGGCGGGGGAAGGGGGGCGAGGAAGCAGGTCGTGCCACACACGCCACCGCAGTTGCCACGGCCTTCGCCTTTGCCGCCTTCGCCACCGTGACCCGGACACCACCATAGCCATTACCATTGCTGTTGCTGTTGCTACAGTTGTTGCAATCGTTGCTGTTGCCTTTGCCGTTATAATTCCTGTTCCCACCATTTTTGCAAGAGTGACTACGATACAGCAGAGCCCCCTGTCATTGTTGCTGTGATGGTGGTCCCTTCATCGATGCTATTGCCATCGTTACCATCCCCACTGCCATGTTGCTGACATCGCCGATGCCATCGTTCCAGTCATCGTTCTTGTTATCGTCGGTGCGATCGCCGTTGTCTTTACTGGGGTCATTGTTGTTGCCATCGCTATTGCCATTGGTCTTGCCATTGCTATTATCACCGTCTGTATCATCGGCATTGCAATCGCTGTTGTCGACGCGGTTGCTTTTGCTGTTGCCATTGCTCTTGTCATCGTCGTTCCCATTGCAATCACTCTTGCCATCGCCGTTGCAAACATTATTGCCATCGCCGTTACCATCGATTTTACCATCGCCCTTGCCTTTGCTGTTCCCATAGTCTTCGTTATTGCTCTTGCTATCGCCGTTGCCCTTGCTGTTGCGATTGCTGTTATCATCACAATCACTATTGACATCGCCGTTGTAATCGCTGTTTCCATCGCCGTTGTCATTGCTGTTGTCATAGCCGTTGCCATCGCTGTTGTCATCGTTCTAATGATCGCTGTTGTCAACGCCGTTGCCTTCGCTTCACGAAACTGTGATGCACCTCTCCCACCATCTTCAACACAAAAATTCATCACTATCACCACTTAACATGGTTCGGTTTTTCTGACACACGTTTCTGTGCCCTTGACCACTTGTCATTATCATCCGTTCCACCACCCTGTCGTTACTCCACGACCGTCATTGGCATCATCCACCGTACCAGGAACGGTCCATCACCTCCACCATCTTTTACACTACTATTTCAACCCCATTGCTACCACAGCATCGCCACGCCCCATCTCCATCTTCCAACTCCACTTCATTCCTTTCCTAGGTGGTACGTCCCAGAGTCTGCCTTATAGCTGGCATCCGCCATGTAACGTGGCCAATTCAACAATCATAAGTGTCAGTTAACCCGTCAATGAGTTGCAGTGATGTTAGAGGGGAGCCCGATAGAAACGCAGGCGAAGACGGAGGCACCGCAGTTGAAGTCGACGGTGGAGGTGTTGGAGAACGGATTGGTCGAGGCAGGCGGAGGCGGAGCCAGACGAGGAGAAGATGGAGGTGAAGTCAGGTGGAGGCGGAGGCGGAGGCGAAACCGACGGAAAACGACGTGAAGACAGGCAGAGGCGGCGGGGGAGATGGAAGGAAGGAAGGAAGAGGTGGAGGAAGTAGACGGAGACGGAAATGGAAGGGAAGAAAGGCGGCGCTGAAGACAGGGGTGGTGGAGATGAAAACAGGTTGACGTAGAGGTAAAGAGAGATAAAGGTGGATGTGAAGATAGGCAGAGGTAGAGGTAGAGAAACAGGTGGAGATAGAGGTGGAAGAAGAAGAGGTGGAAACGGAGGCGGAGGTTGAGGCGGAAGTGGCGGAGACAGCTGCAGCTGCAGTTGAGGGTGGCAGAGAGTAAAACGGGCGTCGTGGCAGGGGGTAATGGCGCAAACGGAGAAAGAAAGTGAAGCAAGAGCGGAGATGGAGAAGGAAGAGATAGAGGAGACAAAAGAGACTGACGATGACGGAAGTAGAAGCACAGGCGGTGGCGTCAGTGAAGGTGGAGGAGAGAACGTAGAAGATAGGGGTGATGGATGAGAAGGCTTTGGCGGAGATGGAGGTGAGAATGGAGTCGCAGGCGAAGGTGGCTGTGGAGGCGGAGGACAAGGCGAAAACGGATTCGAAGAGGCCACTAGGGGAAAATTCGGAGGGAGCGTACAACGCAACAAAAGTGACGCTATCTGAAGCAGCGACGGTGGAGACGGAGAGGTAACAGTGCCTCGCGCACCTTTCTTATGTGGGGGAATGCAAAGAAGTCAATTACATAAACTGCTTCAAATAAAACATACAACAAAATAGATTGCATGACTCGACTTGTGATAGACTACGAGAGAAAGATAAATCGGTTTTGCATGCTCACATTTCCGCCAGCCAACGTTGCGAGATTGCACCATACTCCAGCTGCTCCACCCACCTGCTGACTCGTCCTGACCCATGCGACTAAGGCCTATCCGTACCGCATTAAGTTGAAAGAAATGCCTATAGATAGTACTTCATGTGAGGAGGAGATTCTCCCTTCAGCTGCGTAGCTCCATTACCTTTCCACTTTGATCCGCAGATGCGCTGTTAACTTACAGGTATACCCACAGATGTCGTAAAATCGTAGAAATGGACGATTATACAAGAGGAGGTAAATTGATATCTTTCCCAGAACAATTAAATCGTTTTAGCGTCGTTTAAAAGCGCGTTATTTAAAATACGATCAAGAAAAATTTCCTGATAGCTATCTGCTAAAAATTTCACATTGTAGCACAACCATTAAGGCATATATTGTATGTGGGAATTACAAATATATTCTATGGGATCAAATGTTCGGAGGACTTTTCTCTCTTCCCTCGGGCGGAGAACTGACAGATGAGGTTGTAGGGGAGGGCTTTTGTTGAGAAGATAGTGGCGGTGAAGGTAGAGGGCACGGCGGCGGTGGAGGTAGAATGAGTGGCGGTGAATTGATTGATTGGTGATTCTGGACGCGTCAACTGCTGAGGTCATTAGTCCCGTAAGTGTTGTACAATTGTTATTGGGGAGGTGCCGATGATCTTCCCCAACTAGACGGTGAGATTCGGCCTCACCCTACCTGACGGCTAGCGGGGGGTTTTCCCCGTCCAGGTATCTTCCACAAGCGGAGCACCGCACCAGACGAGAAAGCTCCTATCCGGTCTTTCAGCATGTGTGATGAATGTAAGTGTAAGTGATGAGTGTGTGAGAGTGATGTGTGTGAGTGTGAGTGTGAGGGATGAGTGAGAGTGCGAGTGATGAGTGTAGTGAATATAGGTGCAACGGTATGTATGTAAACGGCGAGAATAGGTCAAGGAAGGAGAAGGAAATATCACTTTGCCCGTGGCCCGTTTGTAATGGAACAGCTCCGGCATTTGCCTGATGTTGATCGGAGAAACCACTGAAAACTACCGGTCAGAGCAGCCGGCCGCTAGAATTCTCCTCCAGGCAGCGGCTGAATCCGACTTAGCAGAGCCGAAAATCCAGCCATCGTCGGGGCTCGAACTTAGGACCTTCTGGTCAAGGGCACTGCCGTGACATCAGTTGATGCCCCGACCCAGGTGGATGTCGGTGGAGGGGGAGAGGGTGGCGGAGGAAGGGCGGGAGGGCGCGTGGGAGAGGTGGCGATGGAGGCGGCGGCGGTCGGAGGCGTGGGTGGCCGCATTCTTAGCTGCCAACCCCGCGCCGCTCCGCGCCTTCTCTTTTCCTAACAACGGGCTGCGGTGGAGTAATCGGTACCCTCGTTATCGCATACCGCTCGCCCAAGGAGCTGCCACCCGGGGATGGATCGGCCGGGCGGCTGCACGGGTGGGAACTGAGTGGCGAAATTGCCACGAGGCCAAGGGGGTCATAACGTCCTAATGTAATGTTGGGAGGAAGCTTCGTAAATATGACCTAATGAGAACCTTGTTAATATTTTTTTTGTTGAGATGTTAACGTGAGTTGATTTTTTACATGAAGAACGATATAACTTTTTACTAACAATAAACTGTCAATCGAAAAGGTCTTTTTTATTTACATTAGTAATTGTTTCAACGTTCTGCTTAATTGTAATACATTTGTACATTTTGAGTATCAAGAACTTACTACATTACTGAATTCTCTAGAAGGAGATAAAGTTTTGACATTATTTAATTTATTGTAAATATTATGCTTTACAAATCCTTAACATGCCTTGCCTTTACTATTATTAATGCAAACATGTAATTAATATAACTAATTTGATAAAATAGAGGCAAAACTTTTAAAATTATAGTAAATTATTTCTAATTATTTCATATTTTAACTGTGTAAACAAATCGAAAAGTAGAATACACGATAAAAATATTTTTACTTATTTACGTGCTAATATAACATTTTGTTTAAACAAATAGTGGGCACCTCTATCCAGCGAGAGCCCTCAACACGTTCATTGCCTGCTTACGCGTTACTCTATACCCGTAGGTATAGTATCCTTCAGGTACAATGAAAATGGAAATTGCCCTTTTGTCAGCTTTTCAATTCGCCATACTGAGGAGCACCCGTTAGTCACTGAAGGCAGTTATCGCGCTTGATATGATCGGTAGGACGAATCAGTGCAAAGAACGTGTATTTCGGTCACAGAATAACACACAGACATAATGCACAGAATAAAGGCGTAGCAATAGCACCCCAACTTGGCGACTTTCTGGGGAGTTTTAGCGCCAGGCGTAAGGTATTCCTTAAACTCTATTGATCACGTGTTTAAAACCATTAAATGATCATAAGGTACAATATGTAGATCTTTGGCAATTGTGACTTTGCCATACGCATTATAACAAAATAAGTATTTCAAACAGTTGAACAAACAAGTTGCATAATATATCAAACAGTGTACGCAAGTGGTGAGACATGTGAACCACAGTACGTGTCAAGCGTAAACAAATTTCCATTGCACAAGGCATTTTCCATTTCCTGGCCCCGGCTGATGAGTATGTAGTCTGGGATTTCAAATTGGCTTTTCTCAAGAATCTAGAGAATATTTACTAACAGCGTTCGTAATGAGCATAAAACATAACATGAAAGTGTTTTCAAATTCTTTTTCGCAAATTTCTTGCCTGGCACAATTCTAACACTTTCCGTTCTTTCTTGCCAGAGTTGTGGTGTTGATAAGGTACAAATAATTGTAACTGTCTCACTTACGAGTCATTTTATCCGAGTTGGAAAAATGCAACCTTTCCTCTTTATAGTCGACCATTTTGCAGTTTGTAAGGTAAATTTATTTACTCAAAAATTGTAGAAGCTGTATGTGACGAGTAGGGGAGAAAATCTGTGCATGTTTTCTTGAGTTCCAAAATCCCTTTACAATAAATAAATAAAAGTAAATTTTAAAAAAGCGCAAGATAAGCAACATTTGAAAAACTAAACATTTTCGTTCCCGAGTTATAGAAAACGTATTTGCAACGGTAAACGAACTGCAAATTTTATTTTCTGCATTGCTAACAAGATAGTAACTCGCTCTTTCCTCTACTTCTACCACTACAAGCAAAAGGAGAGTTCAACAAAATGTGCTCATAATGAAGCTACATTTACGTCCAGAAGCAAAACAAGGGGCCATCTCAGAATTTGCACAATGTATCAGGGAAACTAGACAAAAACCTGATGTAGATGCCTTGAGCTGGAAGCTGAAGTACATAACTTATTACTAGAGTATTAAGTATTTAAAAAAATATACAATACAAATGTAAACTAATTCATTATATATTCTTGTTTTGTTAAAGGAAATATTATTTTTCTTCTTGTTGATCAGTATAGTCTCCAATTGCATAGAAACAGTTATGCAGCAGAAAAGATTTTACTTTTAACTGAAATTTGTGTACCAACTTCAATTGTTTAATGTCATCTGGCAATGCGTTGTAAAGTAACGTATGTGTATTGTATGTGGATTTCTGATAGTGAGCTGTTGATACTGACACTTGATGAATGTGATTTCTACGACGTGTGTTGTAATCATAAATATGAGTATTACATGAAAATATGTTCCCACCGTTAAGTAAGTCAGTTTTGACCAATATTACAGATTCATAAATAAATATGAAAGGCAATGGTAAGATTCCAAGGTCAATGAAGAGGCTTGCAGGAATCACGCGGAAGGCATTTTTTCATTATTCGAATAATTTTCTTTTTCAATTTAAAGGTTTGGATACTACATGATGATCTTCCCCAGAATATTATGCCATATCTTAGGCGGAAATGCACATTTGCCGAACACACGCAAAGAGCTGCATGATGTCTGAATTTGAAAAAAATTCTGTATGCGTAACATAATGAACTTAATTTAGTGCCTAATTCTGTTGTATGTACATTCAATTAGAGGTTTGAATGAATTGAGAGAACTAGAAATTTTGTCACTTTAACATCAGCTAATTGCATTTGTTCATTTTCAATGGAGCATGCAATTGCAGATTTGAAATGCAAAAATGCATAGAAACTGTTTTTCCTTCGTTAACTATTAATTTGTTAATACAAAACCAAATTGAAACTTCTGAAATCATACTATTTATTGTTTATTTTTTGCAAAGAACATTCGGATCATCGGCCAACAGATCTGTTCTCCGTAACTGTAGCTGTAAAGACTCATTCAGGCGCAATTTATAAGGGTTTAAGGTCTGGCATTAAGCCTAAGGTAAAGCGTTATGACTTCAAGATCCGTCGCTACACTACCTTACGCGTGGCGCTAAATCTCTCTATTCTAACTTTACGTTCCTGTGTTTTATAAGAAACATACATTTCTTTACATTTTATCATTTTTTAGTTCTCTACAAATTTAACTGACATTCTTTTTAAGATTACAAGAGTAGAACCTCTTTCGATATTCAAATTTTTGCGTTTATGGAAAACTTTAGAGATTTCGGGAAACGTTATAAGAATTTTTCAGATCATTGTATACATAAAAAAATACGTAAAAGTATGATATGCACATATTTGTAAGTATTAACGCCGCGCGAGATAAACTTTTTGAAAAAAATCAAACTTTTTAATTAAACCACAGTTTCTGCCTTATGCTAATTGTCAAACTGTCAAAGTTTAAAGAAAAATGAGAGAAATGTTTACAATAGCCTTTGAGCATCATTTTAGTTATACCCTTAAAATAAAATAAAAAACATTTATTTTAATTTTGCTCGGTCTTAATTTGACCCAAATCGACGAATGCTAATCAGATTTATCCAACTGAAATAATTAAATTTGAAGATATCAGGGAAAACATCAATCACAATTTGAATCTTCATTTGAATAGCTTTTGGCGCACATATAAATCCCGCTACTTCCATTAATCAACACGCACCTTTTCCTCACACGCACATATTGAGTTGAATCCTGGACCCAAGTATTAGTGTTGTTCACGGAAGAACAGATGTTTGTGAAAAAACTATTTTTCGTCGACAGTGACCACAAAAAGGAATATTTTGATCAAAATTGTAATACTTCTTTGCAATTTTACATTATATATTATTTACTATGTATATACTCCGTGTGTTGTAATATTTGAGGAAGTAAAAGTAACACAAGGTTTCGAGGTAAGAGTATATGTAAATAGAAAAAGTCAGATTTCTTTGCATTCACGTAATCTTAATTATTGAGCCTTGTTACTTAGTCCGAAAAGAATTGTTGCATAAGTTTTCTTTATCCAAAACCCTGCACATAGCATATTCGTACATACATACTACTTAAAAGTGATAGTTTCAAAACAATAGTTCCTGCAATAATGTAAAAGACTCGCCCAATTTGTCTGAATAGAGAGCAGTTTAACAACCGTGATTTCTCATAATTTGAAACGAATTTCGATGTAATGTCTTTTACCCTTCCTCTGAAATTCTTCCCATTCCTCGCATTTCTTTTCTCTCCGCTACTCGAGACTACATGAGATTGGTATGCGATACGGAGGAGTTCAGAAAAACGTGAGGGCCGGCATGTCTGTCTCACGCTTGCTCACTGCTTGCCCTAAAACAGAAATTGTGTTTCTTGAGAGGGAGCAACTAAAACGCTTTTGAAAGAATGTCCTAGTATCTTATATCTCTCCGCTCACTGAAATAAAATGTTAATTTATTATACGGAAGTGTTTTAAAAATTCGAGGAAAATTCGCTTATTCACGATCGAAATTTATTTGGTGGGCATCGTGTAAAGCAGAATTTTTCTGTGCTACCTATACAAGAAAGTAAACAAACTCTAGTAAGACTCTCTTCTCTCTACAGTTGAAGGAATAAACCGCAAATCAAGATCGGAAATAAACAACTGCATTCACAAAATCCACTACAATTATAACAAATTCAGGAAAGAAAATGATGGCCGCCTGAGCACATGCCAATAAAGAAACATTTGGTAATGTAATTTGTGATTCAGAAGCCAATACTGTTTGGACGAATCCAAACAATTCAATTTGAAAACCATCCGAATACTCGAAGGAGCGGTATTTTTAGGTCCACGAAGACAAGAATAGTACCCTGAAAAGCATAAGTATGCTGAGGTCCAGAAATTAAATTAAAACCAGAGCTAGCCACTCCATAAAATAAAAATGTATTGTAAAATTGCAAATGTTATCAAATTGTAAATGGTATCAAAATACAAGGACATTGGGAGTTGGGAGCTTGTGAACAGGAGTATAAAATTGTCAGCCACTACGATTCATTTAGTATGTCCAACGCCATTGTAAGCACTTTTTTGAACAAAGCTATGTATAACATTTGTAAATTTTCAACCCATGAAAATACTTTCAAAACTGTTTACAGCATCGGCGGCGCCACATTCAACTAGTATAAACATAAGTTCTACGAAGTGTTAATAAAATTAAAATAGTAATCTGTGACGCAATTATTATCTGTAAAAACTTCGTTTCAGAAGTGGCATACTGTTCTACAAAAAAACGAATATTTGATTCGATTATAACTCCCATTAATATTAACCGCAACGATTATAAAAAAAGTAGAGGAAAAGCAAACATTTTTTTATCAGGATTTATTCTTGTATGAAAAACATACAAAAATTCTACCCTAGTTGGTTTTGTGATTATGTCTTCATAGGTAAATAAATCGTTGCCATCATTTTATATCGATAGTATGTAGTAGTATAGCGTATATAGGTATTATAAATACCTACATACGCTATACTGCAGTAAATTAATACATACAATTAAATTATCAATTGCCCACATATAATGAAAATTACGAAATGCCATCTAACACAATTCGGATGTCTCTACTTTGTAAAATAGTAAAAGGTTGAAACTAATTTTCCAAGACATTTTAACATTGAAACTTTACCGAAAATCTTTGCTCTCCCACTCTAGTTAGCGTGACGGAAAGGGTCACAAAAAAATGTCTTCAAGAACTCACAGAAACGAGAAGACTAAAACCGTCTGAATCCAGGATTCGCAAACAGCGTGCATCCCTCGGAGAGAGAGGCAACTCAAACTACTTTACCTTCTTCTTCTTTATCAAGAGTACTAAGCACAAAACTCGTAGAATCGTCGCCCACCATATTTCCGGGAGTTGACCGTGTGCCGTGAAAAGCAGCGGAAGTCGTGCGAACTAAGTTCATCGCCGCAGACATCCCCGATAAGTCCGTCGCATGATGGGGTGGGTGGGTATGGGACGAGCAGGCATGGGGAGAGGAGAGCTGGGTTGTGAATGAGTGGGTCTGGGACGAGCAGGCGTGGGTGGGGCGGGGCGGGTAGGCGCAATGGAATCGTGTGGGATCGTGTGGGTTGGGGAGGGGTGGGTCTGGGATGAGCAGCCATGGGCGGGGTGGGGTGGGGTGGGGAGGCAGGGTGGGGTGGGGAAGGGTGGGTCTGGGAAAAGGCAGCATGGCGGCGCTCGTCGAGCCTCGGGCACCAGAGGGCAATCCGCCGGCGCCAGCGCATCTGGCGGAAGCTTGCGGAACCAACTACGAGCTTATCACACGCGAAACTTCGAACGCATCTACAGCGAGGCGTCCGGTGGCCGGATGAAGTGGTGGTGACGGCGGAGGCGGTGGTGATAATCACGGCCTCAGCAACGGCGGCGCAGGAACAGATGATGGTGATGGAGAAAGCGTCGTGGAAATAGCAGAGCGAGAACAGACTTACTGGTGGGGTCGCAACATGTAGGGTATTTAGGTCATTCGAGAACCGGGAAAGATCTAGACCAGAGGTTACCATCGAGTTCAGTATAGACCGCCTAGGGGTTGATGAAATATTGAAGAGGGAGTCAATAATCAGAATCCCATGGATTGCAAATAATAATATTAATATACTTCATAATTAATAGTTTACTGATAAAAAGCAACAAAATATATACGTGAGCTAAAAAAATTAAACGGGCATCTCTTCTTTCATATCCGTTGTTCATTATAAGTTAATATGTTTAGAAACTAAACTTATAACTTTGCCTTCACAACGATATTATATCGAAGGAAAAAAAAGAAAGAAAACTTGCAATACCCACTGAAGAAATGATACGGTTAGTTTTTAAAAGCCATCTTTTTATAAACATTGCGTTACAATGACGATTAAAAATCTCAGTGATTCAAAAGTGGACGAGTCTTTGATATTGAAAACTGAAATATTTTTGAGAATATTGAAGTATGAAATTAATAGCTTTAAGGTCTTGCATTGCGCACTGTACAGAAAACGTATAAGGGTCGATGAAACCATCAGTTGTCGTATCAGGAGTTGCTAAAAGAAAAAGGCTGGCAATCCCTGATTTAAACAATCAATTTCGTACAGTGGTGAGAGATCATGGTCTTGTCAAGGCGGAAAACGTTACTGAGAAACCTTGTATAGTGTAAAAATGGTATATTAATTATCTCGTGTTTCCGAACGCCTGAACGACTGTGGTCATTTGTCCCACAAATATAGTGCATGGGAGGTGGCAGGTTTGCCCTCTTTGAATTGTTCGTTCTTTTCATATATGTGTTTTCTCTTAACCAAATTAACAATAATTAAAAACTTCTTTTCTTAGTGTCTACGACCATTATTATTGTTCAAATGGTATGGATGAGGGGTTCGGTCAGAGAGCAGGGAAATTAAAGAAACAAGCATCGACAGGAGGGGTTCATTACCGAGGGCGTGAATAAGCAATGATAGCAAGTGAACATAATGGAGGGTAAATGAACCGAGTGTCAGGAGACGAGGGATTACCACGCGAAAATAGCAAGGCGCGTCAGCTGTCCAGCAAGAGGGCTGGAGTAAGATGTCAAATTCAAATTCAACATTTACCAACTTTATCATCATAGATGTACGTTTTTTGAGACATTATTGCCGTACTGCGAAAAATTGATCTCGTGATTTTTATAAAAAATTTGAAGATTTGTGGATTCCTGATACCAAAAAAAAAACAACGTTTTTTTAGCATGTCCGTCTTTAAAAAACACTAACGCTTAAACCGTACTTTTAAAAATGAATAATCCTTTTCAATCTGGCTAATGTTATTCAGACATTATATTTTCGGAAATATTGCTGAAAAAATTAGTAGATTAAAAATTACTAATAATAATTTAATGTCTTACGATAAAACTATATAATTTTACTCATTCTAAAAAAGTATTTGCCATTTTCCAATAATTGTTTTAGCAGTAATCGTGATGTAAGGTAACACTTACGTCGCGATTTGCACAGATTTTTGGGTCAATGCAAACTTTTTTGTCATGGAGAACATTGCGTTCTTCCTATGTTACTAGCTCGTGATAAATGAAGATGATAAGAACAACATCGAAAAATTTAAAAAAATTAGAGATACACTAATTTCTATTACCGACTTGCATATTCCTAGCTCAATGTCGGCAAGCCACTTATCTTGAGAAAGTGTAATAAAGTGTTCTACTTCTATAAAGAATTTCAGATGGTAGCGCCTAAATTAATATTTTTCCAAATTTGTCACGTAATGAGGAGGTATTTTCTACTTAAACACTCAAGGCTCCATTTTGTTTCTCGTCTATCTCAGAAACTATTCGTCAATTGGAGTTTGCTTTGCACCAAAGAATTTCTTTTAAGGTGTTCTAATTGTATACAGAATTACAGATCGCAGTGCTGAAATTAATATTTTTCTAAATTTGGCACGTAAGGGGAGGGGTCGTTTTGTAACTTGATCAGTTGGATTCCTTTTGTTCCTCGTCTATCTCGGAAACTATTCGTCTGATTGGAGTTTGCTTTGCACCAATGAATTTCTTTTAAAGTGTTAACTTGTATACAGAATTAGAGATAGCAGTGCTAAAATTATTTTTTTTTGAAATTTGGCACGTAAGGGGGTTTCGTTTTGTAACTTGATAAGCTGAGGTTCCTTTTGTTTCTCGTCTATCTCGCAAACTAATTGTCTGATTGGAGTTTGCTTTGCACCAATGAATTTCTTTAAAAGTGTTCTACTTGCATACAGAATTAGAGATAGCAGTCCTAAATTTAATTTTTTTTTCATTTTATCTGAAATCACATATACAGGTACAACTCTCCACGAGAAATTCAATTGTGCAAACTAGACGTCAATCCGACTATTAGTTTCGAAATTGAACACTTGAAAAGAAATGAAGACCAAAACCCGAAATTGGGGCAAAAAATGGGAAAAAAATTAACTTCGTAGAATCTATCTGAAATCACGTATACAAGTACAACTCGAGACGAGAAATTCAATGGTGCAAACCCAACTTCAATCCCAATATTAGTTTCTAAATTGAACGCTTGAAAAGAAATGAAGCCCAAAAAACGAAATTGGGGCAAAAAATGGGAAAAAACTTAATTTCGTAGGATCGATCTGATATCACGTATACAAGTACAACTCGAGACGAGAAATTCAATGGTGCAAACCAAACTTCAATCCGACTATTAGTTTCGAATTAAACCCCTTGAAAAGAAATGAAGCCCAAAACCCGAAATTGGGGCAAAAAATAAGAAAAAACTTAATTTCGTAGGAACGATCTGAAATCACGTATACAAGTACAACTCGAGACGAGAAATTCAATGGTGCAAACCAAACTTCAATCCGAATATTAGTTTCGAAATTGAACGCTTGAAAAGAAATGAAGCCCAAAACCCGAAATTGGGGCAAAAAATGGGAAAAAACTTAATTTCGTAGGATCGATCTGATATCACGTATACAAGTACAACTCGAGACGAGAAATTCAATGGTGCAAACCAAACTTCAATCCGACTATTAGTTTCGAATTAAACCCCTTGAAAAGAAATGAAGCCCAAAACCCGAAATTGGGGCAAAAAATGTGAAAAAACTTAATTTCGTAGGATCGATCTGAAATCACGTATACAAGTACAACCCGAGACAAGAAATTCAATGGTGCAAACCAAACTTCAATCCGACAATTAGTTTCGAAATTAAACGCTTGAAAAGAAATGAAGCCCAAAACCCGAAATTGGGCAAAAAATGGGAAAAAACTTAATTTCGTAGGATCGATCTGAAATCACGTATACAAGTACAACACGAGACGAGACGTTCAATGGTGCAAACCAAACTTCAATCCGACTATTAGTTTCGAAATTAAACGCTTGAAAAGAAATGAAGCCCAAAACCCGAAATTGGGGCAAAAAATGGGAAAAAACTTAATTTCGTAGGATAGGTCTGAAATCACGTATACAAGTACAACTCGAGACAAATAATTCAATGGTGCAAACCAAACTTAATTCCGACTATTAGTTTCGAAAATAAACGCTTGAAAAGAAATGAAGCCCAAAACCCGAAATTGGGGCAAAAAATGGGAAAAAACTTAATTTCGTACGATCGATCTGATATCACGTATACAAGTACAACTCGAGACGAGAAATTCAACGGTGCAAACCCAACTTCACTCCGACTATTAGTTTCGAAATTAATCGGTTAAAAAGAAATAAAGCCCAAAACCCGAAATTGGGGCGAAAAATGGAAAAACACTTAATTTCGTAGGATCGACCTGAAATCACGTATACAAGTACAACTCGAGACGAGAAATTCAATGGTGCAAACCAAACTTCAATCCGACTATTGGTTTCGAAATTTAACGCTTGAAAAAAAAATGAAGCCCAAAACCCTAATTGGGCACACAGTGGGAAATAACTTAATTTCGTAGGATCGCTCTGAAATCACGAATACAAGTACAACACGAGACGAGAAATTCAATGGTGCAAAGCAAACTTCAATCCGACTATTAGTTTCGATATTAAACGCTTGAAAAGAAATGAAGCCCAAAACCCGAAATTGGGGCAAAAAATGGGAAAAAACTTAATTTCGTAGGATCGATCTGAAATCACGTATACATGTACAACTCGAGACGAGAAATTCAATGGTGCAAACGAAACTTCAATCCGACTATTAGTTTTGAAATTAAGCGCTTGAAAAGAAATGAAGCATAAAACCCGAAATTGGGGCAAAAAGTGGGAAAAAACTTAATTTCGTAGGGTCGATCTGAAATCACGTATACAAATACAACTCGAGACGAGAAATTTAATGGTGCAAACCAAACTTCAATCCGACTATTAGTTTCGAAATTAAACGCTTGAAAATAATGATGCCCAAAACCCGAAATTGGGGCAAAAAATGGAAAAAATCTTAATTTCGTAGGATCGATCTGAAATCACGTATACAAGTACAACTCGAGACGAGAAATTCAATGGTGCAAACCAAACTTCAATCCGTCTATTAGTTTCGAAATTAAACGTTTGAAAAGAAAAGAAGCCCAAAACCCGAAATTGGGCAAAAAATGGGAAAAAACTTAATTTCGTAGGATCGGTCTGAAATCACGTATACATGTACAACTCCAGACGAGAAAATCAATGGTGCAAACCAAACTTTAATCCGACTATTAGTTTCGAAATTAAACGCTTGAAAAGAAATTAAGCCTAAAACCCGAAGTTGGGGCAGAAAGTGGGGAAAAACTTAATTTCGTAGGATCGATCTGAAATCACGTATACAAGTACAACTCGTGACGAGTAATTCAATGGTGCAAACCAAACTTCAATCCGACTATTAGTTTCGAAATTAAACGCTTGAAAAGAAATGAAACCCAAAACCCGAAATTGGGGCAAGAAATGGGAAATCAGAAATTCATTTCTGATGGGAGTTTGCTTTGCACCAATGAATTTCTCTTAAAGAGTTCTACTTGTATACAGAATTAGAGATAGCGGTGCTGAAATTAATTTTTTTTGACATTTGGCACCAATTGGGGGTTCGTTTTTTATCTTGATAAGTTGAGGTTTTTTTTGTTTCTCGTCTATCTCGGAAACTATTCGTCTGATTGGAGTTTGCTTTGCACAAATGTATTTCTTTTAAAGTGTTCTACTTGTATACAGAATTACAGATCGCAGTGCTGAAATTAATATTTTTCGAAATTTAGCATGTAAAGAGGGGTCGTTTTGTAACTTGATAAGTTGAGGTTCCTTTTGTTTTTTTAGTCTATCTCGGAAACTATTCCTCTGATTGGGGTTTGCTTTGCAGCAATGAATTTCTTTTAAAGTGTTCTACTGGTATATTGAATTAGAGATAGCAGTGCTGAAATTAATTTTTTTTTTTTGAAATTTGGCACGTAAGGGGGGGTCGTTTTGTAATTTGATAGGTTGAGGTTCTTTTTGTTTCTCGTCTATCTCGGAAAATATTCGTCTGGTTGGAGTTTGCTTTGCACCAATGAATTTCTTTTACAGTGTTCTACTTGTATACCAAATTTTACATAGCTGTGCTGAAATTAATATTTTTCGAAATTTGGCACGTAAGGGGGGGTCGTTTTGTAATTTGATCAGTTGAGGTTCCTTTTGTTTCTTGTCTATTTTGGAAACTATTCGTCTGATTGGAGGTTGCTTTGCACCAATGAATTTCTTTTAAAGTGTTCTACTTGTATACAGAATTATAGATAGCTGCGCTGAAATTAATATTTTTTGAAATTTGGCACGTAAGGGGGGGGTCGTTTTGTAACTTGATCAGTTGAGGTTCCTTTTTTTTTGGCCTATCTTGTAAACTATTCGTTTAATTGGAGTTTGTTTTGCACCTATGGATTTCTCTTAAAGTATTCTACATGTATAGAGAATTTTTAGATAGCTGCGATTAAAATTAATATTTTTCGGAATTTGGCACGTAATGGGGGTATTTTGTACTTGATCATTCGAGACACTATTATGTTTCGCGTCTATCTCGGAAGCTAATCGTCTCGGAATCTATTTCTCTTAAACAGCAGCAACAAGGTAAGCAATTTGGATATGAAGAATCGAATTGTGGTTTCATAACAGTTTACTAGAAATGTAGAAACGGGATGATGTTCTTTCTTGTAAATATATTGATGTAAAACATATGCAAGGTATTCCAATTGTTCTATAAGTGACATCGTCGTGACACGTGCGTGTGTGAAGAAAATGCTTTTTTGCGGTGACCCTGGATGAGCTGACAAGTGAAAGGCGCGCGCTGACAATTCGGAGAATAGGCAACGCCACGTGAACCGTTGCCGGGGGGGGGGGAGGAGGAAGGATTTCGAAGTGCTGACAAATCACTTTATCGTCTATGTCGGCGCTCTACACACAAATTGCATCGCTGACCGAAGCAGCTACAGAAAATATTTAAGGGAGAGCGAATTTTATGTAAACAACCACAGGATTTGAAATCACTGCCTTTGCAATTATATAAGTTGCAGAATTTCAACAAAATCAATTTTTAAATTGATTTCAATTTTGACCTTCTGTTGCCATAATGTTAATACTATTTCTCTTTTTCTGTATTAATTTACTACTACTCTATTTCTTACTTACAATGTGTGAATTTTATATAATACTTTCCTTTTTCATTTTGTGTTATTAATGACTTTACTGTAGGTAGTTTGTAAATCAGTGTTTAAACACTAGACACTCCATTCGTATACTGATGTAAATTTTGATCTAATGTATGTAATAAAGAATAATCTTATTAACCTCATAATAATAATAATAATAACAATTATTATTATTATTATTATTATTATTATTATTATTAATATTAATATTATTCAAAATGAAAGGAAACACTTTTTCGAATACTGCATTTATAATAAAAAACTAATTTTTTCATTAACTGATAATCGTTTTGAAAAATATGAATAATATTTTTTAAGAATATGTTTTAAAATTTTCGAAAGGGGGAGGCATCATATCACTCTCCCTCTTGGAACTGTGCTTGCTTGTCTAGTGCATCTTCATTGACCGAAGGTTAGTGACCGACTTCTCTTATCGGCACATTTCCATAGTTTCTCCTACTAATACCTGATGCTGGAGCTGTAATCTAACAAATGGGCCTGGACCGCGCGTGACCATTCCTTTCTATTCCTTGTCCTATCCTCACCCTTTACTTAAACACCCTTACACTTTTACGCCCTGCACTATCGCGCATGCCGAGAGATGTGTGAATGTAGAAATAATAATAATAATAATAATAATAATAATAATAATAATAATAATAATAATAATAATAATAATAATAATAATAATAATAATAATAATAATAATAATAATAATAATAATAATAATAGTAATGGCCGATCAGATGGCCGAGATCGCTAAGGCAGTAGTGCCGGAGTGGTCTCGGACCAGAAGATCGCGGGTTCGAATCCCGCCTCGGGCATGGGTGTATTTGTGTGTTTGTGTATGTCTATATGTGTTGTCCTTTCACCCCCATTATCATCATATCATAAATTCATCTCCCATACCCCCAGGGCTAACAACCTTGGGGTTAAAAACCGGATCCAGCTTAAATGCTGGTCCCCCCAAAGAATTGTCGCAAGCACCTGCCTCCGTGAGAATGAATAAAAACTGGGCCACGGTAAAGGCAGAGTGCTTGCCTGCGTGGTCCTAGTTGGCCGATCAACGAAAAAAAAAAAAAAATAATAATAATAATAATAATAATAATAATAATAATAATAATAATAATAATAATAATAATAATAATAATAATAATAATGTACCAATATATACAAACAATTACGTAGAATATATAAAATAGAATTACAAAAATGATTTTAGTGTAAGTTAGTAATGCCAAAGTGCAATTAAGATAACTTTAGGTCTAGATTGTAAATTAGTTGTAAGGAAAAGCCCCGCCTGTAGCTGCTTAAGCCGCAAGGCAGCAGCATAATGTAAAAATATTTATAGATAATAAATTCGCCTTCTTCACAGGGTTACTGTGGAGGGGACAAAAGAAAAAAAAAGAGCATGCCGAGAGACCGGTCGGGAGCTTAGAGACTGTCCCGGTGGGCGCGATGCCCCGCTGACAAGAGAAGGGTGATTGGAGAAAACGTGTAGGTCGGCGCCGGATCTCCGCCAGAAAGGAACGTGACAGTCCACGGCCTACACGGCGACACATCACAGGTGTCAGAGGGGGAGGTACACCGCCACCTCTCGGAATATAACATGCACTACATTTACGGCACTAATGGCCAGAGCAGTTCACGCTCCCGGAAACACAAAATAATCAATCATATAAGGGAGTTACAGATGCTTCAGACAGATTTGCAAGTTGGAGTACGATTTGTAGAAAGAAGATTACAATCAAAAACCATTTTGCTGAATATTAGTTATAGCACTTTGGCCTTGACACAGACATTGTAATGTTTTCTCTTGTTTGAGTGCATCACGGAAAGAGAAATACTGACGGGTGCCTGCTCAGACAGCCGTGAAAATGTCACAGCCAAGGTGTTTCCCGTCACAGAAATTCCTCCGTGGGCCACTTCCTCCACTTGTCCCTCTTGCGACAATTGTGCAGGTGCTGGGGCTTCTTCGGCTCTACATTTTACTTCTCATTTCTCAGTGTTCTTTCCTTTTCCGTGCCGAGAGAGGTGGCTCAGGGCATCAACTGATTTCCATGCAGTCCCTCTGACCGGGAGGTCCTAGGTTATAGTCCCGACGGTGGTAGGGTTTTCTACACGAGCTTGTCAGCAAGGTTGAATTCAGCCACTGTCTGGGGGGAGAATTCTAGCGGCCGGCTGCACTGATCGGTAGTTCTTCGTGGTTTCTCCGATCAACACCAGGCGAATGCCTGAGAAGTACCCAAACAAACGGGCCACGAACCATGCGCAATCTTTCCGACGTCTTCCTTGTCCTATCATATGACACTAACATGCACTACACTACCACACATGCCGAAAGACCGGTCGAGAACCCTTGAGCCACATGCGGTGCCCAACTGGTGGGAAATACCTGGTTAGAGATAACCCCGCTGGCCGACGGTATGTTGGCGCCGGATCTCGCCATACAACGGGGAAAGACCACCGCTACCTATCGAGCAAAAACATTCACATTAATTAAGAAAATTCTTTCACATTAACAGACACCAATGTATTGAAATTATTTGCTAAATAAGTAAAGTATTAAGTAACGAGAAACGCCATTGTTATAGAAATCGGCGTACGATGGAAGTGGTGATTGAAAGAGTAGAAATGTTGAAACAAGTTGTCGTAGAAGGTGTTATTTGTAATATTAAACATATGACACTACATTCAACAAATTCAAGAATTAATATCCGTGCATTGAGAAATTGTGTTGATAACTATCAAAAATGTTTTGTATATTACCTGTGGAATAACAAGAAAGAACTTTGTGAAATCTGATTTGCTTAGATAATGATGGTGATTTAGTATAATTAAAATGGGTACTTAAAGATGGGGTAGTGGACCTACAATTTGTTTCTTGTACCGTGATTTTTTATTTCCTAAAACTACTTTGTGCGTCATTTCGGATGTTTGGTGGAATCTATTTCAGTACTCGGGACATTTTATATTATGTTCTCCAAAGATGACATTAAGTTATATTTTTTATTGTGTACATTTTACAGAATAAACAATTTTTTTAAATAAGTCAATGCTATCATATAATATCCTTCTAGACCACTAGTTTAGTTTCACTAGTAGGATGAGTTTGAGTTTCCCACTTTCTAAAACCTTCGGGGCTTAATTAGGGAGAAGAGAGACGAATTGAGGAGTGTAGTTTTAAAAAGTACAAGGTCTTATTTCAAATTTTAATTTTTGTTCTTTATTTTAGAGACGAATATGGATAAATGACTGCCCGGATACTGTTTCGGATTGCTAATACGTTTCTTTCAGATTTTTACGTAGTTCGTTTGTGTTACCGAAAAGAAAGATTTCAAAGAAACCACGTATTTTTAATCCATGTGCTTAACCTCTGAGATGACTCTCTCAACAAAATATATGTAATACAACACATTCTACAGCGTGATGTTTGTGTTAGTGTGAAAAAGAAAGTTTTCTTGCATGACTGTAAATATTTGGTAGATAATTCAGAACTGCGAACACCTTCCAAGAAAATACGGGGTGCAACATCCGGTTTATGGCGCTAAGTAAGCAAAACGGCACTTCAACCGTTCCTGAAAATGACACCTCTTCCCTTTATGTTTCCATAAAAGATCTGAAATTTTCAAAGCAGCTTAGGACAGGTGGAGGGTTTAATAAACGGAATATTCCTGTTTCGAAAATCGCACTTGAACGACCCTCTTTCGGGGTAGCGTTTCCGCCCTTTTGGAGACCAGCGAAGGTGGGGGGGAGGGGGGGAGGAGCGTGAATGCGGAATGCGGCTCCCACTCCACTTCCGCCCGGAGGACAAATCGGCTTTGCGTCAGCCACCCAACCCCCAGACGGCTGCCAGCCCGCGTGCCGCCTGCACCTCGCCGAACAGCACATTAGTCCGGGGAGAGTTACATCACGGCAAAATATTTTTCAATGCTTTTACTTTCCCGCTGATCTGGCCGATGTCGTGGCCCCGAGGATATGAAACAGATATTCGCATTTTGGGAAACACTTTACACCAAGCCTCAACAATTTCGAAATTTTTCTCATAAATACCTCCCAATTTTTTAGTTATTTTCTCCAAGGGAGGATTGGATGGAGCTTAAATAAATGGCGCAGATTGCATTTCCGTTAATCTCTGAATTTTTTTAAATTGCAAAAGTGCGCCCGCTTCCGTAATAAAATTTGTTTTTCAAAGATCTTTAAATATGGTGCAATTTCTCCTAAATATAAGCAGTTTTTCCAAATTCTGAGTGAAATATAGACGATTTTTTAAAAATTACTCCAAATTCTCTTTGATTCTTTTTTTCCACGGATAGGGCAAAGGATGTTTAAAAATGACGAAATCTCAGTTTCATTGCACTCTCTGAACTTCTGAAAATTAGAACTAATGCGAGAAACTATAAGCGTGTTGTAAGTCGTAGCCCCACTAGTTATGAATTAATGACGTGAATCACTTAGTCAAATATTATATCAGTTTTTAATATTTTTATTTATATTGTTAACATATTAATACACAAGTTTATCTCCTCATAGCTTGCTATAAAATTACAGGTGGTCTTATCATTGAGGGAGTAAGTACGTTATTATATTTTCTGTGAAAATATCACATTCCTAGCAATATATTTTATCACGAGCACTACCCATCCGCTTCCCTGGAATCAATGAATTGAAAAAATCTAAGCATTTAAAAATGGCAGGTATTGAATACAGACTTTCCTAAATAAAATCTTCATGAATATTTTGTTCCATGCTGAAAATATTTCAATATTTTCTTATCCATAACTCAAATATAATTGTAAAATGAATTAAGACATCTACAAGGAGTTAGTAGTTAAAATTAGTTTATAATACAGGCACGTTGAAGCAAAATCGTTATCTAAGGCCCTGCTTTATCAGCACTAATTAGTTACTACGTGAATAAAAATATTCCAATTGAGAAAACATGAGTTTCGAAGAAATTAGTTTCGTTTTCTGAAGAAAATAACAAGAGCAACATTTGATTTTATCTTAGAAATTCAAAAAATAAAATAAACAATATAGTGTTTGTACATACGATTACAGGAAAGAGGCAAGTAATTATTGTCCACTGAACCCGTAATTATTGTAACACAAGCAGGTTGAAACTGGAATTGAGGTCCAATGTGTTTTTGTACAATAGAGTTGCAGAGCTTCACTTCACGTTTTTAATGTAAGTGAACGAATTATATGGGAGGATCAATTATTGAATTCCTGCTGCGAGTTCCCGATTGTCATTTACAAAAGGGGTCTATAGTATTTAATGCTTTTGGCCAATTTGTTTATTTTGTATATTTTATTCTCAATCAAATGCTTCTAGGCCATCAATTGCTCTGACAATTCTTAATAGAATTATCCCATTATACTCAATTATTGCAACTTAATGCGTGACAGTACCTAGTTTACACTTGTTGCATACGCTATTTTTTCTATAACAGCATCATAATGATTTAAGGTAGGGAAGTTAGCTTGTATGAGTTTGTTTACAAATGGTAATTATTGTTCGATTTAATATTGTGTTTTTTCAAGATCGGTTAAAACTTCGTTAACAAAGAAAACTTCAAATTGTACGATTTTGAGATTTTATTTCTAAATATTTAAGTGAATCGCTCTATCAAGAAAAGTCTGTGGCTAAACTGTCCGATGTGAATAAATTATGGCAGGAACTTTCATATTTTATGTATAATAATTAGAATTACAACATTAACTAAGTTTTATTTGAAATAATTATACGCGTCGTCATTGCCAACAATATTATTTATTAAAATAGCAGCTTTCGATGGCTTAGCCATCATCAGTTTTCTAGTACAAGAAAAAAACATTAAACATGAATATTTTTTGATTTGACAACAAAATTATAATAAAAGATTACTAATAATTTACAATTTTTAGAAAATATATTTAACATTTTAAGAACTGAAAGAAAGAAAAGAAGGGCGTGTTAAGTCATTTAAAACTACACGAAAAGTGAATGAAATTGAATTAGGACATGTAAATCAGAAAAAGATGGAAATGTAAGTTGAACCATTCTTTACCTGCTGTATGGAAGCCACAAGAACGACTACGCGGGGTCGGGTGAGCCAAGGGACTTAATTGATTGTTGGCAATGACGACTCGTATAATTATTTCATTGGAAATGCCAACGAAAACTCACTACAATACCAATATAAGATTTATTTATTAACTGCTAGATTATGATAATGCACGGTACGATTTTTAGGCGTTTGCTATTTTTGGCATATTTGGTGCTTGCAGACTAGTCGACTTGTACTACAATTTGCGCACCAATGAAACGAAGGTGAAGGATCTGTTTTAATATCAAATATTAAAACCAAAACAGACAAGCCCACAATTCTTAATATATTATCTAGTAAAGAATTTAAATCCATGTAACCTTATAAAAACATTTTATAAAGACTTTCACATGTTAAACATGATGCAGCTGTCATCGAGTTAAAACTAATATATTTGTGAAAATTCAAAACAATTGTGTTAAATTATCTAAAACTACAAAAAATGATCAGAAAAGTATCCTAGTCATTCACTTAGGACATCCTCGACGTTTCTCGCCGATAATGGTAGCGATTTTACAGCACTTATGTCATGGCTGGTGGCGAACTTCAAATGTAACTGAATCTTACATTAATGAGAATGTCAATAACAAAATTAAAAAGTGAGTAAGATATTGTTTAGCGCAGAAAATAAAGGAAAAACAAGAACATTGGAATTAAATTCTTTTTCTCGAGCACCTTTCCCAAATTTAAATAATTGAAACACTAATATTCATACATAAAAATGAATTAGATAATCTTTGTTATTACTGTTATATATATTCGGAAATATGCCTAAATGCAACTTGTACTTTCAGAAGAGTACATATATTAATAAACTACTTTTCAAAAATGTAAATCTTTTCACAATATTTTCCATTTTACTGAGAGCACTGCAATCTATTCATATTAATATACCACTGTCTTTTTGTACCTCAAAACTAGAAGATGTAAGGGGACACCCTGACTATTACGCCAGCGATGATTCATATTGTGTGCAGAAATAGCGATGACGTTATGTCCTTTGCAATAACACTTGCATTAATATGCTATATAATGAACGATTTTGTGCATTGAGAAAGGTTGTTTATAATGCTGGTATACAAAAAACTTTTTATTTGTTTCAATAACTTGAAACATTGTTGATATACACATCAAATATGTAATCTGATATAAATGTTTGGAAAGGAATAATGTTTCCATTGTTGCTCCTCAAACGTTTACAAAATATTTTTAACGAAAACAAATCGCATCAGTTTTCTGCATTTTTTTTGTTTACTAGAAATTTGTGACAACTAATTTACAATTATGTAAATATGGCCCTCTACATATTTATAGGCATAAGGTAGCCAATTTTTTTTCCAAATGAAATGAGGACGAAAAAATTAAGAGAAAAGTACAAAGTAAATAAATGAAACATTTTATCAATTCAAACAAAAATACACTAGTTATGCCTTTCGTATTCCCTTTCAATTATTTTATTAAACGAGTATTTTTCATTGAACATACATTTTTGTGAATATATTTTTTAACAATATACTGGGAATTTCGGAGCAAGGAATATCCTTCATATTGGATTGCGGCTAGTGTCTCAAAATTCAAACGTGATTTCGCACTTCATTAACTAGAATATCGCATTAACATTAGGTTAACAGATTAGTTAGGTATAAGTAAGGAGGACACTTTTCGAGGAAGAATAGAACCTACAAAACAAGGACTGACCTCCCTAAAGAGGGACGATTGTTCACCTGAATAGACGGTCAAATTATTTTGGGGAAGAAATTGAGAAAGTCTCGTGAAATATTTGCTTTATTATTACGTTTCGGGAACCTACAAATTTACAAGCTGAAACGTTCATTTTCGCGCGTGCATTTTCGAAGCCAGTGCCAACCGCAGCGTTTTCGGGAATCCGCATCCCCCATCGCGGCAGATGGGGCGCGCGATAGGCGACCATCCTGAGAAGACCTCTTCCGGGCTTCGGGCGCACCCACTTCCTGTCCGTCCCCGACCCCCCTTCGCAGCGGTGGCATACCACACTCTCGGAGCATTCCTACGGCTTCGCTGCCCGGACCGCCAGGTGTGGCGGTGCGTTTGTGGCCCGAGATGTGACGCGCTCCGAACCGCTTTTGCTTTCGAGCTAACGGTCCCCAACGGGCTCTTCTAAATCATCCCCAAGTGCTTGTTAAAGGCTCTTCGGTGGGGGGGGGGGGGGGTTCTAGTCCATTTACCCAGCGTCTTTCCCATTCTGACAGGTATTATTGACCGGAATTCTGATGGTCGACGGACAGCTTGTGGTAGGTTTTGTGAAGTATGGAAGATAATAATTGCGTTTCCCAAACAAGCAAACGTTTTACAAACTTTTTACAGGAAAGCAAAATTTTAGACGAACTGATCTCAATAACTGCAATTGTGATATAATACATCGATGCATTTCTTACTGTTCTCTATCACCACAGACATTCAGAATTTTCCCAACGTCATCAGTGAACTGGCCGTTAAGTACTTGTGCTCTAAATTAATCCGGATTGAAAAGTCATAGCTGGCAGATGTTCATAATTAGATACCGAGTTTGTAGTACCGAAGGTGTTCGTTGTACAGACGGTTCTTTGCATCCACAAAAACTGAACGAAACTCGATTTACTCTTACATGGATGGGCAGTGTTGAGGTGAGTCAAGCAGTTTCAAGAAAAAATTTGTTGCGATTTATGTATTGCAATGGAGACACAAATGCTATCAAATACAGCTCAGTTCATTGATCACCGAAATGCGCATTTTGTCTTTTGTTTAGAGGTTTCTTCACAACCTGACGAAGTAATACGGTAAAATTCCATATTCCTTTTTCCATCATTTTAATGTGGCGTAAACATGTACCGTTCCTATCCAAGATCTTGTGGATGCAAAATTTTTGTTTCTTATATTTCGGGGAATTGAATAAAGTTGCCACCTCTTTGGGTTTCACCCGCAGACTTCGGGTTTGGTGACCAATCTCCGGGCTCCGGGTTTACTACTTTCATCTCCGGGTCATGCACAATATTGAATGTACTACGCGTTCAAATGTTTCTGATTCTTAGATTTCAAGAATTTGCACGCATTTTCTGTATTTTCAATTTATTTTTATTAAATATTGTTTTACTTAATTGGATTCGTAGAAATAAATAAAATTGTTGGTGCTCTCTCTTTTTTTATAAATTAAAAATAAAAATATTAAATGAATTAACATATTTCTACATGTTTTACTGGCTTTCACTATAGACACAGTTCTTGAATACGACAAAAGTTATTAGAAACTAGTTTAATCTCATAAATAATTATTAAGTCATAAATACTAATGTTATTTGTTTAAATATTATTTAATTATTTTAATAATATGAAAAATTCTTCGAATTGTTTTCTATCCGAGTTGGTCAATAATTTAACCGTACAAATTTTGAATTTGGCGCCAATCAAGCATATAAACCTACAGATACATGAATATTCTATATATATTTCTACGAACTAATATATTTCTGTTAAATAGAAATATAGATGGCTAGAATGATATTTTAATGTTGAATTTTATTTTGAAGACAATATATTTTGGAATATTTTCAACTTATTCTATTCACTTCGATGTAAGTATTAATTACATGAATAATAGTTTACTAACTATAAAAATGTTATTACCCCTCGCTCATGAAAATCTCCGGGTCCATGTGTCAATAGGTGGCAACTCTAGAATTGAATGAGATAGAGAACCCCTCAATACACGTGTCGTAACACAATTCACATTAGTAAAATAAAATTACTATGGAACCTTGTGTAATTATTTCTGACATGACTATATATATAATCATTAGTACGTAACATAATTTATCATATTTCGAAACATTAATAAAATTATACCGTGTGCTGAAATAACTATAACAAATCGTTATCACTTCTTTTAAGCAAATTTGGCAACACGGTACTGAGTTTCTTAATAAGTTAAAAATTGTTGAACCAGAATTACAATTTGGGAATGAAGGCAACAATGGAAGTTTAAATGGCTATCAACAGTCTTAATACAAAATCAATTGATGTTTCTGCAAATATACCACAATAACACAGTTTAACATTACAAATATTCAATTATGTAAAATCTTTGCCCTGCCTGGTGAAAATTCAATACAATTAGAATAAATTACTATTAATTAATTTTATTTTTGTGACAGTGCGTCAAATAAAATATTTGGAAGATATTAAGGATATGAGCGATATGATTCTAAGCTATCAATTACTCCTGTTTACATTGTAGAAAGTTATGCATAAGTGTTATAGAAATTCCTTGGCCCTTGGATACATACGTTCTTCAGTGTACTGAACGCCTTTATTCTGACATTCAACTTCAACGTATTTTAGTGAATTGAGATAGGGAATTGCAATTTTCTTGTTTATAATTATGCCTTCTGTCTTGTTAACAGAATCTATTTCAGTGGAACTTGGAAGTCGTGAGCCTTGGCCAGGTGATGTAAAATTTTTTCAGCCGTATCTTATGGAACAGATTTTACTTCCAGACAATGCAAACTGCTTAGCAGTTCAAGCCTTTCTCAAGATGTGTGAATTACATTTTACAATAGAAAACAGATGGAATGCAGAATACATGTCACCATCAGGACGTGTGCCTTTTATAAAGTGTGGTGATTTTTTAGTAGCGGAGTTGGATTCTATTGTTGCGTTTGTAGGCGCAAAAGGAATAAGTCTCACCGCTGAACTTACTGGAACCCAAAAAGCGGAAATGCGAGCCTTCATTTCCCTTATTAATTGTGTTCTTGGAAATGCTGAAATCTACGTGACATGGAAAGATGATACTGTGTTCAATGAAGTCACCAAACCACGGTATGGATCTGTATTTCCTTTTCCTCTTAATCGCATTCTCTGTTGGCAAAAGCAGAAAAAAAATCTCAAAAGATTATCAATGTTAGGATGGGGTGGTAAGTCACTAGAAGAAGTGTACAATGATATAGAATCGTGTTGTAGTGCATTATCTGAACGTCTTGGAAGAAGCTTGTTCTTCTTTGGAGAGCACCCTACAGAATTAGATGCCCTTATTTTTGGACACATATTCACTATTTTCACAACGCCCCTTCCTAACACCGTTTTCGCGAGAATTGTGAGGAAGTACTCCAATTTGATTGAATTATGCAAGGCTATTGAACGAATGTATTTCGAACGCAGAGAACCAGAACTTGTTCCATGAGAATTTATTGTGCAGTACAATGTTTTTTTTTTGTTCATTACCAACGTGCAAAGAATAAGTACGAAGGAGAGGAAAGACAGAACGTTTTGCAGAGTTATTGGGACAACTTTGTTTCTTTAGTGCATTAACAACATTATTCTTTTCGCCATATATGCTATAAAATGCCAATGGTTGTTTTATCCGCCTTATATTTTCAAAAAAAAGACTGTTTTTTACATATCGTAGTTTCGAATAGTTTCTATACAGGCTATTTACTACAAATATCAAATATTTTAAGTACGTTTAATAGAGGTACAAAGTTTTCAATTTTACTCATTTATTTATAATGAAACAAAAATATTAATGTGATGGAGCTTAGAAATTCAAAGAACATCAGTAATGAAAGTTTTGTTTTGCTTTTTTGTGCTTTTATTTACTGGTTTCTTGTAGCATGGTTTTAATGAATCATTTGTCAGCCTTTGGAATGGCGTATCAAGCCATCCTAAGGGATTCCTAAACCCAATACAACGGAAAGTGATGGTGCTTAGAATTTGAATATTATTCATAACTTAAGATCCTGTTAAATAATAATCGATTAAAAAGAATAAATAATTAAAAGTACATTCCGCAATAATTCATTTTGTGCAATATTACGTACTTGCATTATGCATTATACTTTAATTCAAATACCCATCTTTGAATGTTGTCCTTGGGACATACTTTGAAGACGTGACGGAGGTCATCTTCAGTAGAGCAAAGTTCGCATACTGGAGGGAGATTATTAAAAAGGGTATGTTGGCTTAATTTTGAATTTCTGAACCTTATTCTAGGGAGTAGTCTTTTTTTGCGTAAGTCAAGAACTGTGAAAAAAATATAATAAAAATAAATATTTTTTTGTTGGTAAGCATCAACAGTAGTGTAAAAACATAAGTAGTGTCCACAGTGAAGATTATTTTCTCAGTATTTTCAAAATTCGTGTTTGCTTGATTATTTCGTGTTTTTGGGGTGATCAACTGCTATGATCATTTGTTCTGTTAGTGTTGTGGATTTTTGTATTAAGGTGACGGCGATCTCCCCCCCCCCCCCAGGACCGACGTGCACGTGGTCTTGTGGCGTTTTCTCCCACCCGGGAGAAAATCTCACTATCTCAAATCTCTCCCCAGGGGAAACGCCTCGGCCGGGGCAAACTAAGCTCCCAAATGGTGCTCCGTCATGTGTGGTAGTGCAGTGCGTGTAAGAGTAATTTTTAGTACGGAAATGGAATTGGGCAAGGAAGAGAAGAGAAGCAAATGAGTAGAATGAATGGATGTGTATATAATGTTAAACAAGTGGGAACATAGAGAGGGAAAAATCTCACCTATCAAAAAAGTATCATTCCTAATTTGTTAAGAACTCATCTTACTTTAAGTTACACATGACAAAGTGTAAGTAATTTAACTTTAAGAATTACAATAAACTAAACTTAACTATTAAAATAAAGCCCCTCCTCTATCTGCGTAAGTCACAAGGCTGCAACTTTAATGTATCGAAGCTCTAGAAAATAAATTCCCATTTCCACAGGGGCACTGTGGAGGGGACAAAGAAAGAGGAAGTAAGGATCACGCGCAGTCCATGGCCAGTTTGTTACGGCATATTTCCGATATTTGCCTGGTGTTGATCGGAGAAACCACGGAAAACTACCGATCAGAGCAGCCGTGCGATAGAATTCTCCTTCAGATAGCGGCTGAATTGGACCTAGCTATGTAGTGTGGAAAATCCTGCCACAGTCGAGACTAGGATCTCCCAGTCACACACTGCAGTAATGTTGCAATCAGTTGCTGCCCTGAGCTCACTAAGGCGGTCAAAATTCTTGCCATAGAATACTTCTCTATGTAAAACTAATTAGTTTTTTTAGTAGATTATTCGCTTACAAATGGCGAATTTTCAATATCTTGTTCTACTTATTTCCAAACATAGCTTTTGTTTCAGTGGTGGCCATCTGAAAATTGAAAAATTCTGGTAGTGGTCGACTCTGCAATGGCCGATCGGTATTCTACACCCTGGCCGTGTTTTAGCCCAACAATGTACCGGTTCACGTTAGATCATTGCAATATCAATATTAATATGCCTTCAGATTATTCTTTAAATATAAAATAAGTAAATAGAAATAAAGTCGATTTAATCTTCAGCACTGCATGTCATAACCTCGCCGTTTGTGAGGAGGAGAAGGTTGGAGCAAGTGGTGAACCTACAATTCGTATATTTGAAATTTGGTGGTTAAAGTGGCCATACAGGCATTGTTACTGTTTACAAAAATATTTTTACTAGATAGATTGATATATTTAATATTAAAGTTAATGCTACGGAGAAAATATTTATAAATAGAACTCTACCTTTTCAACCTCAAATTAAAACTTCATTCATACCTGGTCACAGAAGATCACGACATTGTCTAGCAGGCATCTAACATTTTGAAGAGCTGCTTGAAGAAGTAAGAGAAAGTCGCCTGTGAGCAGCCGACGTAACTTGACACCTAGAAGAAGAATATTCATACTTTTCAACCTTCATTAATGTATTAACTGACAAAAAAGGAAGAAAATTGGAAGTTCCCCTTCTCCTCCTTTTTATACTTATCTTACTTCGTCTTTTGCTCTTTCTCCGCCTCGTTAACAATGTGGTACCCATAAAACTGAATTTGAAAGCGATTGTCCTCCATTTGAGATAAATGATGCTGAAGTATATTATTGTTGCTGTTTCGTGGAGTTGCATGTTATCGCACATATACGCGAGGATTTCAAAGCCGAATTGCATTGCTCCGATGCGTCTCCTCTCACGCGTCGACTCCGCAGAAAAGAGATACCACATCTTCCTTCCTTTTCTGTTTCTCACTCATCTTATCTTACTTACCTCCTTGTTCTTATTCTTCATCTTATTCTCAGTCTCCTTTTCTCTCCTACGTATTCCCCCTTCCTCCGCCCGCACGCACCCCCCACTACACCCCCACAACACACATCACCACCACCGCACACACACACACCACCGCACACACACCCAAACACCACCACACATACACCCACACACCACCACACATACACCCACACACCACCACACATACACCCACACACCACCACACATACACACATACACCCACACACCACCACACATACACCCACACACCACCACACATACACCCACACACCACCACACATACACACATACACCCACACACCACCACACATACACCCACACACCACCACACATACACACATACACCCACACACCACCACACATACACACATACACCCACACACCACCACACATACACCCACACACCACCACACATACACACATACACCCACACACCACCACACATACACCCACACACCACCACACATACACCCACACACCACCACACATACACCCACACACCACCACACATACACCCACACACCACCACACATACACACACACCACCACACATACACACACACCACCACACATACACACACACCACCACACATACACACACACCACCACACATACACACACACCACCACACATACACCACACACACACCACCACACATACACCACACACACACACCACACACACACACCACCACCACACACCAACACACACATACACCTCATGCGTTTGACCAGTCATCAATCCCCGGGATGGCCTGGAGGTTTCTCAGGTCGAATCCCACGGCCACTGCGGCGGAAGGGACCGCGAGGTTCTAGGGTGCGAGTCCCACCACTGGCGTATTTTTGGCTCTAGCTGTATTGAAGCTATCTACAGCTCTAGCTCTTTCCTACATTGAATTCAGCCACTGTCAGGAGAAGAACTCTTTCGGCTTCTATATGCTACTTTCCCACATTTTCTTCCATCCTCGCCAGGCGATACGCGAGCGGTGTCCTAACAAACGGGCCACACACCGCGGCCCGCCTTTCCTTTCTCGTGTTTGACGTCTCTTTTCTCACACACGCTCACACTTAAATGCACTACGCTGCCAGATATACTGGGAGGTTGGTCGGAAACTTGCAACTTCTCCAGACTGGGGCTATGCCCCGCACTGAGAGATATCTGGAAATACCCCGCAAGCGACGTTGGGTCGGCGCCAGATCAAGTTTCTTAACACTGCCACCTCCCGAGATGCAGGGCAAGCTCCTGAACATGCCCCACACTTACGGGACTAATGAGCATAGCAATCAAGGCGCCCAAAAACAAGTTATCATTTATTCAAAACACGCTTTCTAAAAAACACACTACATATTGCTTTCTTTTCCCTTTCACACTTCTCTTTGTCTCTCCCTGTCTCTCTCCCTCTCCCTGTCTCTCTCTTACGCACACGCACTCAGTCCTCTTATTCTCTTTCTCACTAATAATTCTACTCTATTTCTCTCTTAGGCGAGCACACACAAACACACACACACATCACTCATTGCACGATTTTCCCCAACATCAACCGGCATCGTCATCGTCAGTGTGCAGGAGGCAGAATCGCACACTTGCAACGGATGTAGTCACCACCGCCACCCCGTTCGCACCTTCGTTAAACAAAGCGGCCGGGAAGGCGGATGGGCGATGTGTCCGCGAGCACCTACGACGCTCCGCTCTGCTCTATCCCATGCCTCCTCGCCACTTCCCCACCCTGCCCCTCCCCCCGCCCGCCCCGCCCCTGAATTGATGCTGCATTGGGCATTCATGAATTCCGGCCGGCTGTCCGAAGCCATCTCGCAGCTCGTGCATCAAGAGCCCGCGCATATACCACCGCCGCCGGCTCCCGCGTCTGAATTCATCGGAAGGCGATCTTCCAAGGGGGCGCGGAACAAAAAAGGGGCTTGTTCGGAGAGCAGACGGCTCGGCGCGGGCTGGGCAACGCAGCATTCGCCCCGCCCCGCCACGCCCCTCTCCGCCCCCCTGCCGCGCTCGCCAAATCCAAGCACGATTCAGAGATTAGAAGATACTACAGACACACAGCAGCAAAAGCGGCTTCACTGGAACTATGTAAAGTGACGCCTTATCAATTCAATTAAAATAATTTAATTAAGTAATAAAATAGTTATGAACGTTATTAGGCCTATAAATAGCAAATACCGACCGAATTTATTATTTGTGTTACTGGATTTGCCGTGTGTGGATTAATACTTTTGGTATTACCACCTTTCTTTAATAAAAAAACGTGTAAACAAGAAATACCTTTTTTGGGGATAAGTGAACTCATACGCCATCTAAAGCAAATCTGATTTGTTAACGTTGTTCTTAGCACACGAAGGACTGTTAAATCCTTAACGGACGCCGGCCGTTAAGAGTGACTTATCGTTTCTATATTCGGTTGGTTTCAGTCGATGTCCAGGACAATTACGAAAACAACCAGTGGTGCTACAACAGCACGTACTTTCTCGTCTTTAGTAATAATTCGGTAATACTATTTATACCACAATTTCTCTCCGAATTAACACATCGCAGTCATCATTTTTTGTAAAACTCATAACACATCGTTCAACATTTGGTAAAAAACTAAATATTTTCAAGCACATATCAACACAACTTGACAATTGTAATTACTTTTCATACAGCTACATCGTGTACCTACAATGAGACAGAAATACTGCTGCCGATTCGCGGCGCGGAATGTAATTGATTCACTCCAATCTGATATTCCCTTAAGGCTTGCAATTTTTAATTCATATAATATACGAAATATTCGTTGAAATGGATTTTAAATAATTTGTATAAGTTTAATGTGTGAATGTTTAACAAAAGATGAAATGTAAGAGACAAACAAATATGAAATAATATACTGAACTGACGATGCATCCAACTGCTTGGAATTACGTTCACGTGCAGAAAATTCGGAACGAGTGATTATGTATGTCACCAAATGACACAAAAAACTCATATTTTCAAAAAAATTAACATGACCTTATTTGAAGATCTGTTTTTGATAAATACATTTCATTTCTTAAATTTTCGAAAAATCGGACACTTAACAACAATGAGACCTATACCTTGCTCTTAAGTGTTCTTTATGCAATGTAAGGTTCCAATGTAATACAAAAAGTTTGTGCCTTTTTTAGAAAAAATAGTTTTAAAAAAATAAAAATTGCCCGTGTTTGACATAAAATTTCGCAAAAAATACTCATGTTTTTAAAAAAATCCATCATGACAGATGTTTTTGGATGTTTTTCGTAAACACAATTCATTAAGAGAAAAATAATTCTCTTCATACTTGTCATTGTAGGATAGCGCCGAAAAAATCAATTTTAGAAAAATCAAGGTTTTTAATGAACATGAGAGCTGTACTATTCCCTTTAAACGTGCTTCATACTATCTAAAATCAAAGTTCAAAAATCGACTTTGAAGTCTTTTTTTTTTTTTTTTTTGAAAATGTCCTATCCAGATCTGTTGTAGAATATCCATTTTTGGAGAAAAACGGCTGAATGGTTTAGCCGCAAGAGTTGTTCACAGACAGACGGACTGGCAGAAGTTTTGCCGTGAAACGATTTTTCGGCATCACGGACCGACAAAACATGACTTCTGGCTAAATCACGTGTTAGAGGATTTTTTCTTAATTTAGCAACTTGATTTATCCACATTTGTGTTATAAGGGCCTTGTAATAAGAGTTTTCTGCCTAAAATTCGCCGGTTTTTTTCGCGCAGCACTACTACGCGGTAGCGATAAAGTTATAAGTGATAAGTTAAATAACTGATAAGTTAGCTGTCTATAGAAAACGTTATACCTATCAAAACGAGGACAAAGCTTTGCACACTGTTTGAGAAGGTATGCAATATTTTTAAGGGTGTAATAGAGTGAAAATATTTGTTTTCCAGCTCAAGCAATCGCTCACTTAGATATTGTTGGTTTATTGAATGTTGCTTCAAATAAATATTGCACAGAAATTACAATCCAGGTATTTTGAATGAAAAGTTCCAGGATATGAAGTTTTCTTGCACAGGCAATAGCTACTTGCAATCACCAGCATAAATGTAACTTTTAAACCCTTTGAAACATTACTTTCGTTGCTTGAGACTATCGTAAAAGACATTACATATCTAGCAAATGTTCTGAATGGGAAGAAACAAACACACGTTTGAATCAGAATTAATTACAGCGCCTGTCATACCTTCCCCAATTTCAACGAACCTTGTACATCAACAACTGACAATTTTACTTTCGCTATTGAGGGCGTTTTTTTCGCAAATATGTCACTCCATTGCTTATCATCCTAGAATTTTACATTCCACCGACAGGAATTATGCTATATAAAGACTGGCAACCCCTCTTACTGAAAATGATTATCCATTCCATTAAATATGCCATCCATTTTTATTATGTAACTATCAAAATACCTTTATAGAATGTGAAAAATTATGTCAGAATTGGTAATCATTAGGTCATCCAATTTTCTAGAATATGTAAAAGCCTCTCAGATACAAAAAAATTTGATTTTTCAGTACTATTCAATCAAGTATGAGACTATCGACCATTTGCAGAGTAAGTACTATCGGCCACATCTAAGAGACAAAGTTATTTACAGTTGTATTTTTTACATTATGGTCTCCCCAAAAGAATCACTCATGATCAAGGGAGAGAATTAAAAAATAATATGATTAAGGAATATTGAAAAGATTTAAATACAGATCACCATGCAACCACTGCTTTGAACTGATCTAATTCCCCATGCAGAAATTCCTTTCGACATTCCCTGGAAAACTACTAATCTTTCGAGATATAGACCAATTCTCCCTATTACCAAAATTAATAACAAATGCAGTCTCCCACTAAAATTCCATCATCCATTCCAAGACAAAAACACCATTCTTTTTACTTTATGAAGCATACTACGAGAACAATGCATTGGAACACATTTTTATCTCCTCAAGTTAATAAATATGTTCGGTGACAAAGTGACCAACATCGTATCATGCAAAAAATAATACTGAACCCAACCTTTCCACTGTTAAACACTAATTTAAAGTAGGAGAATCTGTGTTTGTATTGCATCTTTTACAGTGAAACAAAAAGTAAAAGACTGTATTCAATAAAGGAACAAAAACAAAGATCGAGGATAACAAAATTCATAGTAAAATGAAAAATGGAAAAGTACATGTGAGGAATTTCAGGAATATCAAACCTATGAGCAACACTTCTACACCTGTAGATTCTTCTCATGATATGACTCGAATTAACGACCAGGAAATACTAAAAACTGAAATGCCGATTAACTTGGACCAACTGTTATTATTAGCAATTATCATAAGTTTATGTTTAATTTAAATAGATTGTCTTATGGATTAATATAATATCCATAATTTTCCACATTTCTCCAATTACAAGCTAATAATACATTTACGTTTCTCATTTATGAATTCACCAAAGACACTTAAAATGACAAACTCTTACCTACAAAACCTAGTTAAAAAAGAGGTCCCATTTAGGAAAAATAATTAAATTTATTTCTGTAAATTTTAAGCAAGATGATTTAGATAACTTACAAAGCCAGATAGATTCATTAAGAAACATCCACACTCAAGACTGCAAAACAATAATGATCATTTGTCATTTAGTCATTTAATTGCTGAGAAAATCTATGTCGAAATTAACCTTGTAAATCTGAACAAGGGGTATAGTCAAAATGTGTTACAAGAAGGTTTTAAAATGGGCATATTAAAACAAAATCAGTGTGTTGTGATTGAAGATACGCAGCAAGGTTTTTTTTGAAGAAACTATCAGTCTGTCATCCAAATATAGAGCTAATGTACAGCTCTTTTCTCAAGAAGACCTGAACAATATCGTAAATCACTCATGCGGTTTAACCTGAAAAATTCCTGATACCAATGAATCGCTCTCACTTGTATGAAAATCTCAAGTTCACAAAAACACAAATCGTTATATTTGACAACGAATTGTGATTTATTCAGTACCAATCACAGACGCGAAATAATTTAACAATTGTTTTAAATTTTCCCTGTACCAACTATAGAAAATATTGTATTAGTTTTTGCTGAGAAGTAGTATCAAGGATCAATTTCAAAATGGTCCAATAAACTGTGTATTAAAGCTGCTCAATCATATGTATGTGTTCACCACATTATGCGTACAACTAATTATAATTTAACAAATTCTGTTCGATTTAATTTTATTTTTTATAAAGAAAAACGCACAACTTTTTTAACTATTGAATGAAAAACATGTCTATTAAGGGCACTTCTAGTTGTAAGTTCTAACTTACCACAAGCTCATTCTGCATCACCTTTTGGAACAAAACGGCTGTCGACCTAAGTTGACATTTGCTTGCCACCCTGAGTCAGTTGCCGCGAGCAGTGAAAACTTGGACCGCCCTCCCGTTTTCTCATGCCGGTGAAACGAACAACATAACTTTTTTTCCTTTTTCTTCTTGCAGCTTCTTTTTAGGGGCCTTTTCCAGCTCCTTTTCAGGTGACGCCAATATTAGACCATCTTAACCTTTACACTAGACACTGACACACTTAAGGGTGGCTCCTCGGTCTGTAGTCAGCAGACTCGCAAGGCCTTCCACGACCACACGCATAGATGACAGTCAGGGACAAAGAACCATGCCCACAGCGGGGCTCGAACCCGCGACCGAGGCGCTGAGTCGGCACACGCCCAAAACATAACTATAATTATCACATAAAAATAAGCACAGTTTAAGAATTCATAAATTAGTTACACTTTCGGTTATAAATATGGCTCTCCATACATTTATCGTTCCATTAGTGGCAAAGCAGCAAAGCTCAATGAAAGAAAGGACACTAAAAAAACACATCAACTCGTAAATAATATAACTTTAATTGTATTCTTTTATGCTATTTATACATACAGATATATACAATTTTTACAAAGTTTCATACATACTATACCTCCTCTTAAAATTACTTACAAGCTTTTTACAATATACACAAAATGAAAATAAATATCAATTTCTATATTTAATGTACACACATATACAATATTACCCTTGGAAAAGAACCGTTACAAAGTGCCTCTCATTCACATAAACGAACCATAGTATATGGTAACATTATGTTTTTCTCCCGCACAGTGAGTATCGTGAGTGTTAAATCTTGATATTATTAATTCAGTGCAATTTTATGTTCTTGACACCCGCATTTACTCGACGGCCATCGCGTAAGCTCGTACAAATTAGTAGTAATAGTCCGTTGATTCAGAACATTACCAAGAGAAGCGGCTCGCATTTCTGTTCAAGCAATGAAAATGTTAGAAACATAAATCGCTTTGACTGTTCAAATTTCACAGAGTTACCTTATGTTTGTGTACTGAGGCATTCGAAGAATATTTAAAAAAGAATTTGGAAGAAAAATAATCTGACTGCTACATAAATTTTTTTCAGTTGGTTGGTAAAATTACATCATTATATTACCTACTCTGGAGGCTAAACGAAAATGCGCAAGACAAAGAGGTTGGAAAGATTAATGCTGAGAACAGGCTGGACATCGATTCTCATTTACGTCTAATACCGTTTAAGAGGCGACTCAGAGCGTGGAGATGTATAAAAAGAAAACGAGAATTTTGAATTCATAACGGTCCTGAGACTTGGACATCATTCCACCAAGGAAAACAATCTCTAAAGCATACCTGTCATTTGTATTTATGAAATATAGATTTATAGCCTTCTTGATTTATTGACGTACTTTTCGATTCATCGTATCACAAAAACCAACCTTAAGGAATACTTGTATAGAATTTCTGTTCAAAGGACAAGCGGGCGTTTTTCTTTCGTAAAGAATGTGACTATCATCTAACATTATCGTAAGACCCAGATAGTTGTTTATAGACAGTTATGTCTGGCATTTCATAATTTTCGTCTACTCTAGAGAACTTTCCCATTTAACACATTTTGATAATGATTTTCTTTGGCTTTCTCAGTACGGTAAGACAATTTAATGAATGTTAGTGAATTTTGTGAGGCATTCAATGAAATGGACAACGATTTTCGTTGCTACAGAGTGCTTTAGAGAGCTATTACTAAGAAATAAGTAAAGACATTACTAAATTGTAAACAATTAACACACTATTCGAATATCACAGAAAATTAATATTAAGTTTAGTGGAAAATAATATGAAAGGCGGACACGGTGACCAGATCATCAACTTTTATTTGCATATTTTTTTAGCCATTTAACCACTGGCAGATTAAACAAAAATAAGTTTCACTTGAGTAATTTATGATTACCTTCTGTTTGACGATATCATTTCATTACAATCATATATACTCGATACATATTTAATAACGAACTTTGTTTATTGTATTTCTTAATCACCACTTACACATTTAGTATAAAAACATTACGACTAATATTAGCAAACATTCGACTTGGGTCAGCTCGTTAGTATAATGTTTTCTTCATTTAACCGTGGTGAACGAAATCCTTTGAGCAAGCTGAGTTATTCGACTACGTATAACTTGTAGTTTTTTGACTGATAAGCCAGCCAGCACCAGGAGCGAAGCCGGTATTTGAAGGGGAAGGACGTATCAGTTCGCACTCGCTTGAAATATTTTTAAAATGTTAGCTTGAAGCAAGGAATGTTTATTCATTGTGAGAATATTCCTTTTGCTGTTATGATATCAATCCATGGTCATGATTATTGCCTAACGGGCCCTAGGTTCCTTGCCTCCGCCCCACCTGGCTCCGCCACCGGCCTTCGCAGCTGCACGTTCGCTACTTGAGCAGTTCGCGCCAACAGGCGGCGTGTCCGGAGGTCGAAGCCAGCTGCTGGCGGACGCTCGGCGGCGTAACTTCACGGCATCGGGGTCCTATATTTCCGCGGCGGACAGCGCGCCGCGGCGACCGCGCCAACCGGCTGCACGGTCGATTCTCGAACCGGACGACCGCTGGCCCGTCCCTCCACAAAGAGAGAGACGGAGAAACGGATACACAGAGAACGAGGGAAAGTAGCCAAGCCATGGCCCGGGAGCCAATGTTGAGAAAAGTTTTTGAAACTTTTTGTATTTAAATATTTACTAAATATTCTGTAGCTCAAGGACATCTCGGACATGTGACGGAGTGAATTTCATTGCTCTGCTAGTATTACCTTGAAGTCACCGACAAATTTGACGGATTGGAATGTTTTATACGTGTGATATCAATGTTGAGGGTGAAAAAAACAACTCACATTTGAACAGCAGTTACAAAATGGAGTCTATGTAGTGAACATTCTTCAGAAAGCAAGCAGCTACAACAATCCAAATAAATTATGCGAGTTAACAGTCGTTATCACTTAACGTGCCCCATGTGAAGGAATACATTCACTACCGCAAAAAGGTGGAAAATAGCAATACAAACCGGCAAACGAAATGGCGAAACTTTAAACACGGTGAGGGAGAACTCGCATACATCTCTAATACTTTTAGGGCGCTCTATGAGATTTCGTTACGCGAATCCTAGTGACTTCGGAGGCTGCGAATTTTAGTCTCCCGAATAAACACAAAACAAATGCAGTTATCGAGGAAGTACACTATACTACATTGAGCAATACTCATAAAAAGGTTTTAAAAAATTACTAATGTTTATACATACCTAAAATCACAAATTCTTGACATCCGAATCAATATGAATTGATATTCGCATCACGGTTTTTCTCACACTGTCTTTCTTGGTACACAATATAGTCTTCTTGAACAATATTTAAAACTGTCTCGTTACTTAATCACCACTTGCACAAACACTTGAAACAAAAAGGTTCTATTGTCGAGAAATTAAACTCGAAATCATGCTAATTAACGCCCCGTCTTTTATAGGCTGCGCACACTTATGTCCGTCGATTGCGTAAGACATAATTTCCGCAATTTAAATTACGCAGAGTAACCATTTTCTGTATTATAAATGGCAGTGCATGTATTTATTTAAAAAACACCGAAGTACTATAATTTCAAGTAAAGTTTTTACAAGTGATTTATTTAATTTATTTTAGGATTTACTCTGATTTATACCCCACGTTTTAAATTTATGAAAACTATATTTTGGAATGAATTTAATGTGTATAAAAATTGCTATAAAATTAATGCATCACATAAATTCAGTTTACTAATTAAATTTAATATTATTATTTACGAAAATTCAACATACTCTAACAAAATAAATCTTGTAACAAACCAAATGAGTTCGTTCGAAAGGTGCTTCAAATGAACACGATATTCAAGACCATATACTGACATCAATTTTACGATATGCAATTTACTACAACAAGGGATAATTACACTAAAATTAGAAAAATACTTTCCAATAAAAAAACACGCAAAAATGTTTTCTAATTTTTTACGTACACTTTTAGTTTTCGTCAAGCAGAACGGGAGAAGATATCATCGTGGGGTTCTTTCCCTAGTTGCTGTTATGTTTACCACTAAATAGCCACTGACTGCACGGTTATTTAAAAACTATAGCACACTCTAGCGAGCAATCCTTGCGTAGGTACACCTTAATAATTACGGACTTTTTAGGCGGCTCAATGAAAAATAAGTTGCTACATGGAAAATGCAAGATTATCGGTAGAAGCAAATGGGTTTGATATATAGAGTACCGTAAATGCAAGCTACACAAAATAATCTTTCTACTTAGCAAAAGAGATTGTAAATTATTTCCGGCTCAATGAGTGGATGTGATGGTGGTCATTATTGGACTGAGAATACTAGGTAATTTTCTCTTAAAGGTGTTTTACCAAGTAAAAGCAGTTTTAGAAAGTAATATTAGAGAGAAGACATTTGATGATCATCACTTCCTTTCGAAGAGAAAGCAGTCTGCTTCAAAAGAGTGAGGAGCCCAGAAGAAGCAAAGGATATCAAACATGGCGACAGATTAAGAGGCAGTAGTTTGAAAGTAATTTGGACAATTGATTTTAGTTTGATTTCGATTTTCACAAAAAATGGTCCAGAAACGTAAACATTTTTTCATAAATAGTTCTCCAATATTTAACTGTTTTGAGGCAAAATTAAGAGTAATGGTTTTAAATTATAACGTATTGTAAATCAGATCTATCATTACATTCAATTTAGAAAAAAATGATCGAAGGATATACGAATTTTCACAACAATATTACCATTTGCAATAAAAAGTTTTGAACTAGCCACTACCTTCAGGAAAACCTAAATTCGAACCTGCTCAGTGCTCCACCCAAGATCGTGACAAAGAGGCTGGCTTTGCAGCGACCTCCACGGGCAACCTTATAATTAGCATCGAGAACAGGAATGCGAGCGGCTCGTTAGAGAACGTAGTGCGGGTGGCAAATGAATAAACATTAAGCGGACGGATTATCTGAAAGAGAAATGTTCAGTTGGAGTAATTGAAATGACTTAATGCTTTCTGCAGTAATTGGGCCGGGCGGGATCTACAAGCTTGCTGGAGAATGATACAGATCCCGCAGGCACGCAGTTCCTTTCTCTTTCATTGCCGACTATCAATTGGGCGGGCCAAAGAATGCGACGGTGTGCAGGAGGTCTAAGAGAACAGCGTTCTTGACATTCTTGTAGAAGCGGTCGTCGGTTGGGTTGTTTCATGAAGTCCACTAAAAGGAGAAGATACTCTCGTGCCCTGTGACTGCTTTCGCAACTGGATTTTCCAGAACTCAGATGGTTGCACATTGGCATAGAAAATGCATTTACTTGCAGCTAAGAATCTCCTCATTTCCTTTCGCACTTGGACGCGAAGAAGTGTTTCGTCAACCACTCGCTGACATCACCGGTAGTTTCACGGTTATGGAGCTTGTCGATCGCGTCTGCTTTCAAAGATCAGGAATCCCAATCTTACGTTATCCACTTCCACCAAAGGCATTCGCGTAAGAGACATCAATCAATCGAAGAACATTCTCATTATCATCCTTGCATTAGGATAATCTGTCCATTTATCTCAGCTGGCATGCAAGTCAAAAGTACTTTGCGCAACATCAAAACAATTTCCCGTTTGTTTGTTTCAACTCGCTACAATTGCATCACTAGAAACAAATTAATTTCATAACGTGACCCTCCCTCAGTCATTCTGCACCGTCACATACAGTAAACATAAGTCACAAACATATACTTGGGTAGTTTTCTTTAATTGTTTTTTAAACAGTTTCAATACGCAGCAATATATGAAATTAACTTACGGTTATGTACATTCATGATTACTTTGATTGAAAGTAACCTTGATTTATCACATTCTCTCCTACAGACGCTGTAGTCGTTCACACTAAGTTCTAATTGTCTCAATGTACCAACATCACAAACACAATTATATTTGAGCAGTTACTAAAATTGGCATAAGAAAAGTTTTGCGCGATAAATATCTGATTAAAGAACGCTTTGCACATGTAACGTTTGCACCCACATCGAAAATAACTTAATCTTCTTCACCTCCTAGTCCGTCCGCACATTCACGTGAATCGTCATCCACGCGTACATAATTTGATGACTGTGTCCAAACGCAGAATGGCGAACACTTTACACAACGTCACGAAAAGTCAGTCGTCTTTTGGGCGAACATTTATCGTCCGTTTATCGGCAGCCGCAACCGATCACCGCCATGTCCTGGTAGTTCTTGAGCACCACCTTGTCTTCGTCGTCGAGGAAGAGCAGCGAGATGGACGAGAGCTGTGTGGGCACGCAGCACGGGCGCGGCGCGGCCGACGGGTTCAGCGAGTGCACCAGCGTCTGCACCACCGCGTGGTTGGTGGTGTTCATGTGCGCCGGCAGCGGGAACGGGCACTCCCCTTGGCAGTAGAAGGCGTCGTACCTGCGGCAACGATTGGAGTGTGCTTTAAACATAGGGAATAACTGCATGCTGATGTGTAGGTTACTAGTGCGTAGATTCATGCACTTTCATGGCAATAATTTAAAAAATAAAGCTGAAAAGATAACGATTTTGATGTCCCTCGTATTCTGCTTCCAGTGAACGGTTTTAAACAAGTAAGGTACCCCACCCAAATCAGGAGTGGAGGTTACTATATATTGAATAGATTGCAGCGTTCCTTTCTTAATAAAAAGCTACGACATATGCGTTGTTTGAAATGTGCGGCTAGAATGGAAACGGGAAGATGGCGTCATGCCCAACTTGGCACGTTCGCGAAATATGGATTAGAGATCATCCTGTTGTGCGATTTGTGATTAGCAATTGTATGTATTCAATGTACTTTCTTAGTATATATCTTGTGATATCTACGGACAACACCAAAGAGGTGAGGGGGTTCTGATTACATAAACATTACATTCTTGTTACATAAACTAAAGTAAGGTTGATATTATTATTTGGAAATTGAACATAAACTAAGGTAAGGTAGATAGCAGGATTTACTATTACAGGTCAAAACCAACGTCGGAAGTATGTATGTATATGCATTTATTTGACACATTTGGGTCGAATTAATCCGATTTTTATCAACTGGAAGTTTTCCCAGGCTTGGGTTCTGTTTTTATTTATTATCCACGCCTGAGGAAGGGAGACATGTAGCAAGGATGATGTATTCACTGTTATGATACGTAAATAAACATTCTCTTCGCTATATCTATCATACTTGGCCTGCTGGAGCTTCTTTTCGTCACAGTCTTAACAATCTGAGAGGATTGTAATGAAAGCTACAGCTCTATTTGTGCCTGGCTGGGTTTGAACTCGGTATTGCACGACGGAAAGCTAGAACGCTGACCACAAGCGACAAGAGGAGCTTACATTAATCAATCAATTGAACGATTCCTTATTTTACATAGTAAGGTTTAGCAGGCCTTTATGCATGCTCTTTCAACTGTCCACGCAAATTTCGCGACACTCCTTTCGCCATCTAGCAGGGGAAAAAAAGCTTTTAAATAATATTTAGCTCAAAGACTTCTTTTGGGTTTGAGGATCTTTTACATGCAGTAAATCTACATCATGGAACATCCGGCTTCACTTCCCCTCGGAAGGGAAGGGTTCGATAAATTCCTCGTCAAGAAGTCGCTAGTTAAATCGGAGTACAGTGCTTGTTAGCCTTACAGATACCTCGCTGGTCAGCTAGTGCCCGCTTTCCGTGACGCGATCCAAGATCGATTCCCGGTCGGGGCAGATTATAGTGTGCGCTTTCCTTGCAATGTCCTATCTATTGTAGTGTGACGACGAGAAGGCTTATTTCTCAGGTTGAGAAGACCAGAGCCGTGCTAACCAATGGCCCGAACGCTGCTGGCAGGCCTTGGCCCCGTCGAGTCAGAGCAGACAGAAGACAGACAGACAGACAGACAGTGGTTCTTACCCTTGCGGCGCGACGATCCAGTCGCTCCAGCCGACGTCCGCGAAGTCGACGTAGAGCGGTCGCCGGCGGCAGGTGTCGCGCGGGGCGGGCTTGAAGCGGTGGCCGGAGCCTCGCTTGGCGCGGCCGCCGCCGCCGTGGCGTGCGGGCGGGGCGCGCGCGCGCGCGTTGCGGCCGTCGTCCGTGTAGGCGAGCAGCAGCGGGCGCACGCGCAGCCAGTCGGCGTGCGCCTCGCCCGCCGCGCGCCGCAGCCGCACGCGCGCGCCCGCGCCGCCCTCCGTCGCCGGCGCCTGCGCCTCCGCCAGCGTCACCTGCAACGCGCACCGCACCGCTCGCTCACGCTCTGCTCCGCCGGCAAAGCACTGGTTAAAATTGCAAATCTACGTTACTACAGCGCGCCAGCAACGACAGCGACGATAAAAAAATGATTGTATTACACTTTCGGGAATAACGACCTCAGTAGTCGATCAGGGCCTACTATTTAAAATTGCATTTATGTTGGTAGCAACCAGATCACTGGGAAACAGCTGAAGGGGTCCACACTTCCTGCATATGTTATGATGCATCTAAAAAGCCTCTGGTAAAAGACAAGTGCGCCGTGTCATTTATTTTTCTGTTCTCTGCCACCTGAGAACATAAGCCAAATTGTAGCATTAAGATAATTTTTTAAATTTAATTTCCATCTAAACTCGAGAAAATGCAAAAACGTGTTACTAATTTCCAAAGCGCAAAAAAACTATGCAACCTGCAACTGCGGTATTGATAAGGTATCCAGGAACTCGGGTATTACGAATTGGACGTTCAGTATTTCGAATTCTATTTAAAATGAGTTTCGCAAACGTATTCTTATCTTTATTCAAATGTGGGGAGGGGGAAAGATGTGTCCAGGTTTCCATATTAACATGGTTGCTTTTATGTACTACGCTAGTTTTTTCTCAAGTATTACGCAATCGACTATCTAAGGAACTAATAATTGAAGAGTTCAGTGTGAGATGACAAGCAAAATGAGTCTGGTGTTATCCTGCCATATGGCCCTAAATTATAAATTTGTGATTCTGAGTTGGAATACGGTTGGTTAGAGAGAATCATAGTAAGGCCAACTTGAAAAACTCTAAAGTGTGGCTATCTTTCTCTGACACCTTAAATTGCAGGGCTTGGAACAGCAACAAGATAAGATACACCAGCCACAGCAAATCTGCCGCGGTTCGTAAAAATTAATATCTTGATTTTGGCCGACTTATATCACTGGCCTTAATGTATGTGAACAATTTTTATATGTTAACAAGATAAGGCACCCTTTTACCGAAATCGTGACGTTAACAGTTACGAATTGCGGAAATCTTGCAGTGGCAGGTGTAGCTTGACTTATCAGCTATTACATTTCTTGCTCCAGTCTTCCGTTTTTTTATTGATTTGAGAAATACACATCCACGTTGGTACAGCAACGTAATATCTGTTTGGCCCGCTTTTCGCTAACTGCCTGTACAGCCTACAGGAATATCGATCGCGAACAAGTATTTGCGCCAGCCTTCACTTCCACCTCGCACGCCGACTCACCTCCACCAGCAGCCCATGGTTGCCTCGCGGCGTCTCCCGCCACCTCTTCACCGCCGGCAGCACGTCCAGCTCCAGCACGGCCTCCGCCACCACCTCCTCCTCGTCTTCGCGCCCGCTGCCCGCGCCCGCGCGTCGGCGCTGGCGCCGGCGGCGGGCGGGCGCGTGCGGGGGCGTGGGCGCGGGCGGGGGCGGCAGCAGGCGCGTGTCGAGCAGGCGCAGCAGCGGCGGCGAGTCGCGGCGCGCCGGCCGCACCACGTCGTGCACCAGCACGCGGCGCGCCTCGCCGGGCCCGTCGCCCGCGTGGTGGCGCACGGCCAGCCGCAGCTCCGCCGCCGTCAGCGCCTCCGTCGCCGGGATCGACCGCACGTCGAAGCTCAGCCGGAAGCGGTGCTCGCTCGGGGCGGACGCGTCCGCGTCGCGCTCTGCAGCACACACACACACGCGCACATAAGTCCCAATCCACACACACACACACACACACACACTACAGGCGTACCCCAGGGGTAGGGGAAACGTCCTTCAAAATTTTACAAAGGAGCCATTTATAAAAACATATTTTAATTCCGTACTTCTGTGCAATGATTGTCTACTCATTCCGGGCTCGTGAAGCTCTAACGTCGTTAGTTCCGTAAGTGAAGAACATGTTTGTTTTTTATTGCGAGAAGTGGTGGTGATCTTCCCACACTGGATAGCAAGATCCGGCACTGACCTACGTCGCCTTGCCAGGTTTTCCCCAACCAGGTATCTACCACCATAGTGGCACCACCCCAGCCGCTACAAACTTTAGCCTCCCGACAAGTGAGGTAGTGTAATTCTGGTAAGTGTAAGTGATGTAACTAAGGGGTGAGGATAGGACAAGGAAAAGGAAGCGCGTGTTCCGTGGCCCGTTTGTTAGGGTACTGCTCCGGAGTTTGAGAGAGTAGTGCTCCTGGTGTTGATCGGAGAAACGGCGGAACACTACCGGTTAGAGCAGCTGGACGCTAGAATTCTCCTCCAGACAGCGGCTGAACTCGACCTATGTAGCTAGTGTGAAAAATCCTGCCAAAGTCGGGATTCGAACCCTAGGGACCTCCCGGTCAGAGGCACTGCAGTGACATCAGTCGATGCCCCGAGCCACGATATCGGAAAATACCACGTCGCGAATGTAAGTGTCTTTTGTCAAACACTAAGGCAGGTGATCATTCCTAATGGTGTTGTTCCAAACCAATAAAAATTATCTTTATTACGATGTTAATACATCTACATATAGTAAATTATAGGTGTTCTCCAATAATTCTCAAATCAAACACACACTTCCCTAAGTGACGGTATAGTTGCAAAGTACTAATTAAATACACGTATCGTCTATTGGTCTCAGTACAGCGAATGAGATCAAGTAAGTGATATATAAAGCAAAGTATGAAACACCAAATGATAATAAATATATCATAATTACTACATGGTCATTCACATTTATATATCTAAGTAGTAAATGTCTTTGACTCACGATAATAAAATGAAAATCAATATTAATTAATAGGTAATGGTTGTTTCAAAATTGTTTTTGACAATCAAATCTTAATAATGTGATGCATGATTTCAAATTTCATCACATTATAATTTAGGAACAAAAAACTTATCATGCACGTATTCCAGAAGTAAATATGAAGATTCACGTGCCGTTTCCAAATTAACTCTCGTGCGTTAATAAATTATACAACATCCACTCTCCATTTGCGATTCAAAAGACTCATCTTAGCTTAGCCGTCTGCAGAGGTGACCTAGAGAAAAGCCGATTAAGAAAAAGATCGTGCAGCAAGCAGACGTGATTCCAGACCCGTTCCGTGACGTCACGTTCTGCACGCGTAAATCATCCGTCGCATTTCGAGTTTCCGGCGGACGAGGAGGTCGGAAAAAATTTCCGGTTGGCTTCGCCCAGTGTTAATGAACCTGCGACATTTACCCAAAATGTGACGCAATCACGCACGATAAATTTCACCTCCCGGCGTGGCTAAGTTTATAAATGAATCCACTGGCCAGACTCGCCACACCGTGGAGCGTAGTTTAAGTATAGCGAGATGACTTGAATTAGAATTGGATAAAGAAATAATATAAATTTCTTTTACAGAACTATAAAGTTTATGCAGCGCTCGCGAAAATATTTTTTTATCACCCACATACAATAAAAAGGTACCTTAGCAACACATTTTGCCTATTAATAAGCGTCTTTTCTTTTCGAATCACAGAATAGTCACTGAAAGCAATAACATTTTTTTTACGATGCAGTAAGATAATCATTCGAGGCATTGATTGAACCTAGCGGTATAATTTTAAAGAGCTAATAAAATATATTTACTCTAGAACGATGTAGGTAGTTTAAAGTGAATGAAAACGAGAACATATGAACGAAGTGTATTTACCATTGATCAAAGTTAACACATCATTGCTTTAACAACAGTGTTTTTAAATAGATTTACACAAATTGATGCAGTACCGTGTGCATTGAATGAAATGTGAACAGAAGTTCTTTCTCAGTAGGATATTTAAACGATGTTAAAGATCAACGACACGAATAACGTTTATAGTTTTAGAGAAAAGTAAAACAAAATTTAAGAAATGTACAAGTGAGCAAACAAATCAAAGCCTTACCAATCATTTGAATTAATAAATTGTGAAAAAGGATTTTCTGGTCACTAGGGAATACAAATGTTGATATTACGGATAACGAAATAAATAATATTGTACGTAGTTAGAACGGATGAAACATAGTTAAGTTAAAGTACAAGTATATTTATGAGCTTTTGCTTTAACATGATTAGTAGGTTATCGAAAAAAAAAAAAAATTACTACAAGAGCCAAAATGCTTTCTTTCCTGGACACCCATTATCCTACATTCGGGTCTGTGTCCGTGAAGTCTTCTCTCGAGTCTAATGGAAACTTTTCCACATTTGCTGTGACCAGCGTCGCCACTACAGTGAAAAAAAACTCGCGTCTAGATGGTCGAATTTCACCCAACACGAGTACAAATTTCTCTTCATGGGAATCTATGAACAAGCTTTGCCGGAAAACAGCAATTTAAACTTCTTTATGTTTATAGTGGAAACATTTTCGCACGGAAACTTGAAAAATTTTTAGTTCCGAAGTTACGTTTAAGTTAACTATATTTCACGAGTTGGACCATCAATAAAATAATGCAACATTCGCAGAAATTGCATGCAGTGCAGCAATAAAAACATTCAAGATGTAGGTACGACGAAATAAATGTGTAATTCTCATTCATGACAATTAGCGAAGATTTTCAGTATTGCGTTAAGCAGAAATAAATATGCATGTTCTTGTAAGTTATTACATATAGGCTTTTTCTTTACCTAGAAGTTGCGCACAAGTGTTTTAGTAGTCATGGCAAAGAGTATAGTGCTGTTAACTTTCGCCATCACAAGTGAAAACGTGACTGCTTCTCAATGCTGGTTTGCAACTTTGCCAAAATTTCGATGGTCGGTAAAAATAGGAATTATTTATAATGCTGTAAAAACATCTCAGAAGTGTAAGCAATAGAGATACAGATTTTAAGATACAACTGTCTCAGCTACCTACAATTTCCATCTCAGAGCGTCAATGCATGTCACTGCAATGCCTCTGACCAGTAGGTCCCAGGTTTTGCGTATTGACGATGGCAGGATTTTCAACACTAGCTGGGTAGAAATCAGTCGCTGTCTGGAGAAGACTTCTAGCGGCCGGCTCTGATCGGTAGTTTTCCGTGGTTTCTCCGTTCAACACCTGGCCAAAACGGCCACGGACCGCGCGGGATAGTTCCTTCCACTTCCTTGCTCTACCGTCGCCCCTTACTTACACACACTTGCATGCACTACTCAATCACTCATACCGGGAGACCAGTCGGACGCTTAGAACTTGTCCCAGCTGGGGCGGGGCCCTCGATGGTGGGAGATACATAGTTGCGGAAAACCCCTCTAGCCCCATCCAGCGGGAGAAAATTACCACCAACTCCCGCGATAAAACATGCACTACAATAACGGGACCAATGACTTTTGCAGTTGGCGCGTTCGGAAACACTACTAAATGAATGTATTAATCAATCCGACTTTCATTCTACCGCCAAGTCCTTAGACCATTTCAGACCTCCTCTCGCCCGAAATACGCGTCCATCACATCAACTGCACGTCCACTACCACTGCCCCTACTACCACCGCACCTAATATCCTTACTTATAACCATCACCTCCACGATCGCACACTTCACCTTGTACCCTCTGTCCCCAAAACCACTGAACTCCATCACAACCACACCCATAATCGGCACCACAACCTTATCCTCAACCACTCAGCAATTCAAGGCCTGTCTCTCCTATCACCGACAGCATTATGGTATCCTCAGACACCATTACTACGAGAAGCCCACCGCAGATCTACTGCGGACCAGCGTCGTGCTGACCTGGCTGGTGAAAACTTTCCAGTTTGGACTTCGGCGAGTTGCTGATGCTGAGGCGCCCAGGATTTCGTCAGAATGACCCCCAAGACGTCCTCTAACCTTTTTGCAACTCAGGCGTGAAATAACAGTTACGAAACGCGTCCAGTGAAAAACATCGCGTAAGATCTGTTCTCCACAAAACATTCGTCACTCTGAAGAAAGTGTCACTTTAAATTTGGTGAGAACGGTTTTATCTAGGGCGGAGACGATTTTCGTGGCCAAAGACAAGTTGCTTTACTCGTAATAATGCATGCAGTGTTACATAATTTTTTCTAACAATATACTATTTTCTAAACAGAGAGAGGGGGAGAGAGAGAGAGAGAAGGAAGGAGACAGGAAGGGGAGTGATCCTAGTATTCAAGACTCGACGATGGTAGGATATTCGTCACTATCTGGACTAGTAGATCGAATTCAGCCGTTGTCTGGAGGAGAATATTAGCTGCTCACTTCTCCGATCGGCCATTTTCCGTGGTTTCTCGGATCAACACCAGGCGCGTGCCGGAACAGAACCCTGACAAACTGCCGCACATGTCGGTAGACCGGTCGGGATCTTAGAGCTTGCCCGGCTGGGGGGTGCCCCGCTGGTGGGAGATACCTGGTTGGGGAAAACTCCGCAAAAAGTCATGTAGATTGGTGCCGTAACTCACCAACCAGCGGGTCATTACTATCTCCACCAACTCCCTAATAAAAACATGCATTACACGTAAGGGTCTATGACCACAGCAGTTGACTCGCTCGGAAACTCCAATCAATCAATCGACAAAAAGCTATTCGCCTTCGATTTCTTTTAGATTTAGATTTTGTACGCGGATATGAAAAAGTACCCTCTTTATGTCTCGCGAGATATGTCACATGACCCAGTGTACGTCGTGGCTCGGGTGAGCGTTCGGTTGGAACCCCCCGGTTCGACAAGCTCTCCGGGCATTCCGCCGGCCCAACGTAATCTGAATACATATGAGGTGACACCGTTAATTTAAACAAATCTTATCGGGGCCAGTTCTCGAAACGTGTGCGTCGTTTTCCTCGAGGACCGCGTCTCCGAAGGCGGGGCCCCGCTCTCGCGCTCGAGTTTCTCCTCCGGCGCGCGCGCCGAGCGACGCGGACCAATCTACTGCCTCGGCCGCGACAAAGCGGCGAGCGATTCATTATTTTATGTTTCTGTGCGCGTCAAATGCTACGGCCAGTAGTCCCGTAAGTGTAGTACTTGTTTTATCACGAGAGACCGCTGTATTTTTAGTCCGCAGGATAGTGAAATCAGTCTTGTGGGGCTTTCCCCATCCAGATATCTCACACCAACGGGATACCAGTCGGGACACGCTCTATGCCAGACTGGTTTCCCGCCATGTGTGGAAGTTTAGAGCATGTAAGTGTGAGGATAGGACAACGAAGAAAAAGGAGTCATTGCGCGCTCCCCGTGGCCCGTTTTTTAGGGTACTGCTCCGGCATTCGGCTAGTGTTGATCGGAGAAACGTCGGAAAATAACCGATCCGAGCAGCCAGCCGCAACAATTCTTCTCCAGATAGTAATCTAGCTAGCGTCGAAAATTCTGCCACCGAGATTCGAATCCTAGGTTCTCCCGGTCCGAATTACTGCAGTGACATCAAATGATGCTCTGGGCCACCTCAGCCAGTGAAGTGCCAGTGAAGCCAGCGAAGCCGGTGAAGAAGAAAGTGAAAACAGTTGCAGAAGTTCTGCCACGATAGAAATTAAGGAATTTTATTACAAACAAAAAATGAAAAGATGAAAAACATTTTTAATGACTGGGATCGTGATAATTGTGGTTTTAATAATAAAAAAACATTGAATTAGTTAATATTCTTGTTTACATATTTCTTGTGAACTAGCGATTTATTTTGTATCCCTTTCTTGCGGCTAAATAAATATTTTAGAATGAACGAAATATTCCGAATACATTTTCTCAATATAACTTCTATGTCATACATGAAATCATTCCGGAACACAGTGGAATTAAAACGTTGCAGCATGATAAAATCCAGATATTTATCATTTTTGTCTTATTTGTTGACTGAATACATTATTTTAGCTTCGTAATGTACTTATTCCCAAAATAGTGATTCTAATAATCGGTCGGGTGTGGAAAATTACTTAAGATAATAAAAATAAAAATTATTTGCTTGACATTTTTTAAAATGTAAATTCATTAACCGCAATTCTCCTTTCTAATGTGAACATATCAATATGTAATTGTTTTGAATGAAATAAATAACATTTTACAAAATGAAAGATTGGGAGGTAACATGGAGCCTATTGAATCCTTGGATTCGCCATTGATAATCTTATTCAGAAAATATGCAACAGAAAAATTGTTATTTTCGACCAGTTAATTCGGATATCCCCTCTGTCCTTCTTGTATCTACACAAACTCAACAAAATGACAAAAATAGAAATCCTTATCAGCAAGACAGCGAGGTCAACAAGGGGATTGTAAAGCTTCAGTTCTGAAATTACAAATAACATCGATAACTCGTAAGTTTCATGTAAACTGAGATTGGATTAGGAGAAAGGGAGCTGCTTGATCTTCGAACTAAACTCAGTTCATCTATTCCCGTATTCAAATATTTTCAGTAAATACGAACTTATGCTTTAAACTTAAATATATGTTTTAGAAGACATACACATATCAGTATAATAATTAGTTATACTGTTGGGAATAACTCTTTGAACTTACTAAGGAATATATTTTTTCTTTAACATTCTTTAATGTCATGCCCGAAAAGTGCTGCTGAAAAGAGTTTAAATAATTTCAAGACGAAAATAACTCAAATATTTCCTGTATTCAAAGTAAGAACATGATCTCTACCCCTATCCTTAAAAATCTATTCTGTAATTTACATTTGCTTGTGGGAATGCTAATACATCTGCAATGGAATACATTTGTTTTGCACAAAGCTGATATTGGGGAATGTTCTCTCTTCGGCATTATTTGGTTTTGAAGAGGCGATAGACTTGTGTAAATAAGCAGAGGGATATCATTCACTGCAGAATGATTCACAGTATTGGCCTGGATGAAATTAACAACGGATGTTGCAGAGAGGAAAACAAAAATTTTTCCTGAAATGATGCTGCGGTACCTTTTCTGCGTCACTGAACAGAAGTTATTCTTAACTCTGCCTTATTAGTTAACAATAATTTTAATATAATTATTTGTCTGCGTCTTATTTAACAAAGAAGATGAACGATCACAGGATACATTCTGCTTAGACGATCATCAATAAAAGTTCATTTGAATGATGTACTTCAAGATTATTGGTCAGACAGTAAAATTGTGTATATCAAAGAGAAATATCATCTAGTGGATTTAGTAAGTCTATTTCTATCCAATAGTTGAGTTAAGGACAGGAATAACAAGTGAGAAAGAAAAAAGAAAGTAAAAAGGAGAAAAGGAATGAAAAAGAAAATAAAAACAAAAAAATAGTGAAGCAAAGGAAAAAAAGAAAAGAAATGAAGAGAAAATAGAGAGGTAAAAAGGAGTAAACAAACAATTTGATTTTAATTTTGGAGCTTGTCAATCTAATAAGTAAATTTTCTGTGTTGGAAGATTAATCTACAACATAACTCTCTCGTTTACCTACGATGACCCCTCAAACACACCGACCGGAGCAACCGTCCACTGCTGCCAACCGTCCTCGCCGTTGTCCATCCTTCCCTTTGCGCCCAACGCCGCGAGTGCCTCTCGGAGGCGCACCGCAGGAGCCCCCAAGACAACTCCAGAGGGCGGTGGGCCGCTTAGACGCGCTCAATAACCGCGGACAAAGCGGCTACCTGCCGGTCCCGGCGCGCGCGCGCGCGTGCGAATCGACTGCCGCGTGCCCTGCCCGAAATAAGCACCGCCCCCCCACCCTTCCTCTCCCGGGCGGCGTGCCCCGCCACATGCAGCTGTCAACATTCTTACCAAGCTTAACCGCCAAATCTGCCACGGGAGGCGATGCGCGCCGCAGATAACGGAAGATTAGGGTCTCGCAGAGGATCCATTTGATACGCGCACGGTAGGCGGGGAGGTATGTCGGCGGCCGCGCCCCGCTCGGGGGTGGACAAAGCGTGAGCCGAGCCGGCCCGGACGAGGACCTTGGGGGACACCAGGAAATGCATCCGGACGCATCATGCTTTGGGAATTGCATCCACATGCTAGTGTTGGCTGAAATGCGAACTAACGTGCATCTTTTTGTGTCGCAGATACTGTCATTTTGGTGTCAGAACTGTGATTATTTACGCTTCCATTTGCATATTCACTAATCGATTTTGTCCGATTTTTACACAACTTATAGAGTATTGTTCTCATGTGGACCCAAGGAATTCATACACTATACACTCTGCATTTGGTTTATAGTACGAGAGGGGCCACGTATCGCCAGCCTCCTTTTTAACAACAACAACAACAACAATAATAATAATAATAATAATAATAATAATAATAATAATAATAATAATAATAATAATAATAACTCCCACACAAGTATGCATTCTAGCAATTCACAATTAATTCATTAAAGTTATAATTTTCATAGAACTGAAATCGTTAGATATAAACTGTTATTGAATCGCCACCCCTTGTAAGGGCTACTCTTTGTTCCGAACAGTGACCAAATTGAGACATTTGGGAGACTGTTGGGTTGGAGACTTTTAAATCACTTGCCCATTGGAGAGGGCTTTTGTGGTCGAAAGAGAGGTAGTGGTTGGTCTCGAGTTTTCAGAAGGGACTTTGGATGTTACAAATTGGTCACGGATAGTTCACGGCAATTGTCCGCCTTCATTGCAATTAATAACTTCTTTAAAACAAAGATACCAAGACCGATGTTGTATCGTCGAATCACTTAAAACCTGCTAACGCTTATCAATAATGTAATATTAATCCATGTGATAAATGATGCAGTACGGATTATAATTTACCCCCCCCCAAAAAAAAACACATTAATAGTTGACAACTCAAAGACACCAGTTTCTTCAAATTGACTCTGAATATTTCCGTTTTTTTTAACTTGACGTAATTGTAAGGGGAAGATAATGGCAAAATGACATGTGTAAGACCACGCATTTAAATAATTGTCTTGAATTTTTGTAATCAATTTAAATGGTGAAAATTGGAAGTAGTTAACTTTTAAATAGGTCCAAGAGATTTATCTATCTAATGACACATAAGGCCTTTGACAGTATTTCTTCACATAGCTGTATTAGTTCACACAGTGTTTCTTCACATATGTACTCATATACAATGTTTTGTACATTATTTTAATATTTGCCTTTAGAAAACTTCATCAGATCTTTCCGTAAGTTCATTATACCGTAAGTGACTAACGCAAATCCACGCGAAATCCGGTTAAAGAGTCATCACATTGGGATGAAATCCTATGGCTTTCCTATTCCTTGCGCGACACTATCTTCATCTCGCGGACTTATGTTTGCGAACTTAAAACCAGTTCCAGAAACATCAGGTAGATAGTGAGGGCCCTGTTTTTCGTTGCTAAGACCTTCAGTGTGGATGAGCCAAACCGTAAAGGAATGTTGAAGGTTCCAAACAGTGCCGTAACGAACAGTGAGTGCAGTGAAGTTAAGTGCGAATGAATGGGAAGAATGAATGGTTATGTATATAATGAAAATAGTATGAATGATGTGTGAATGTAGAAAAATAATAATAATAATAATAATAATAATAATAATAATAATAATAATAATAATAATAATAATAATATTGTACCAATATATACAAACAATTACGTAGAATATATAAAATAGAATTACAAAAATGATTTTAGTGTAAGTTAGTAATGCCAAAGCGCAATTAAGATAACTTTAGGTCTAGATTGTGAATTAGTTGTAAGAAAAAGTCCCGCCTGTAGCTGCTTAAGCCGCAAGGCAGCAGCATAATGTAAAAATATTTATAGAAAATAAATTCCCCTTCTTCACAGGGTTACTGTGGAGGGGACAAAGGGAGGTTGCAAAGAATCTGTCCTCTTTATGTCAATCATTCTAAGAGAAAAGAAATGTAACTTTTTCTACCATAAAAGGGATGTAGTCTGTATAAAAATATATTACTGATATTATCACGTTCTTGCGTAAAAAAATAAATCTTAATTACAATGCTATTTTTTCTGTAGCAGGAAACCGTCCAAGGTTTAGTTTGTCATACAGGACCTTAAGGATGTTTCTAGTACAGAAACATTTCGGTCATTATTAGCAAACCATGTTTTCGGTAGTTATTATTTCGCTCAAACCACGTTTTTGGTCATTATTTTCATAATATTTCATTACTAAAATTATTTTTGGTATCTACATTCATTTTCATTTAACTGATTTAATGATTATGTCTCTTCTGCTTCTTTGAATGCTTTTTGTAAAGATTGTCAACATTATTAATTCCTTGTCCGTAGTTGTGTGAAAGTTGTGTAATTGCGCAGAAACAAGAAAAATTTGCAATTACGTAACACTCATACAAAGTGAGTCATTTCATCTGAAAAAACACACCAGTGGGTTCCTCAAGATATTAGCAACAAATAATTTCTGTATTCTTTCGGCTCAGAAACATAAATTTTCGAATAATGATATAATTGAAGACTTGAAGTAAAAAAGGATGTGAGTGCCTTTTATATAAAATTTAGGTTTTTACCAGAATAATGATGAATGATTCAAGCCCTTAATACATGAAAAAGAATCGAAGTTCAGACGCATTTATTGATAGTGTTACCAGGTGATTGTAAATGGCAGGAGTTGTACGTGCCAATAGGTTTAACGTATTTATAAACTCAATTTCTCGAAAGTATGAAAATAGGAATCCTGTTTTATTTCAAGTCTTCAATGTTCTGCTTTCGTTTCTGCCACGTGAGATAAAGAGCTGACATAAAATGCACCCCATTTCTGTCAACTCTGGAATTTTCGTTTTTCTTGGTTGGTATCCGAATATTTGCGTATATTTTTCTTAGACAATACTTTTAAATACGAGTATCGTCTCCTCAGCCCTTCCATTCACTTTTAAGCACATTCCCCTGGACATTACAGAAGAAGAGAAATCTTTAAGGAACCGCTGTGCAGTTGCGAAGTATCTAATTGGAGAGAACGTACTGTAAACTAAACGCCACCGCGCTCTAGGTATTACGTAATGCTTACTTCCACGCAGAGATGCCCATTCCGCTTTTCCACAGGCGCGTGCCTAATTGGCGACAAAAGAACGGTTCAGAGCGCCAATTTTCTGCGTGTCCAAAAATAACTTGCCTTCCGCAACCTTGGGCACTTGCGGGAAAGTGAATGGAACAGGAAGAAAGACGCAGGCGTTCTCCAATTAGAGCTGCTCTACCAACAATGGCAATGCGTCTCCCCTTTTGGCAAAATAGCGTATTCCCGCAGAGATGATTGCACGTGAAAGTTACACGCAAAACAAATCAGCGGGCAAAATAGCAGTGGCCTGTGACATAATTACTGGTGTCATGACAAGATTTTCAACTCAAATGAGTAAATACCGAAACAGAGGAATATATTTTAAATATGAATGTACATTTTTTGCGAAAATATATTGAACTTTTTTTCAGGCTAGGAAGAATGTAGAACATCCCTGACCTCAAAAGTAATTTGCATTATTAAATATTCTTTGTACCTATTTGTAAAACAGTTTAAATCTCGTGAATCCATGAAGCAGCTTTAACCAGTTTATTAACTGAATAAGTGCTGTGAGTAATAGTGTTTGTAAATAAGAGTAAATAAGTGTTAAGGGGCAACTGAATGTCGAATAATACAAGAAATATAAATTAAATCCTATAAATGACATTTAAAAATTTGCCAAGCCAAAACCTCAGAAAAGCCAAAAAGCAAATTCGACAGGTAGGTTAGCGAATTGGTAGGTTAGCGCCTAGTTTTTAACACATGTCATAAATATTGTTTTAAAGATGTATTCTAGTATATTCTTGTTAATTTTATCCCCTAAGAAAACTCATTATATAACCAAAATTTCAATCTCCAATTTTTCGCCGATTCTGATGTTTCCTATATACTGCATAAAGACAAAAACAATCATCCAAACCATTTAAATCACGAACTTAAATTTTTGAACTTTTTTCAAATACATTTTCTTTGCACTATTTATGTCTTCTTATAGTTGACGAAAAGTAACAAAACTGTTGTGACGATTGAAATCTTGAACTTCAGCTGAAGTTGAAGGTAAGTAACAAACTAAATTTGACCACCAAAATATCGACGTCAAGAGTTCGATCCGAATCGATAACTGTTCCTCACATACTCGAAAAAGTGACGAAACGGGTTTGACACTTGAAATCTCGGCATCGAAGTTTTGAAGAGAATCCAATACTTTTAATTTTCAGTATGTACAGGCGAGAAAAAATGTGAAGTAAGAAACACGCTGAGATTGCTCGGTGAGAACAACCGTTAAAACTTTAGCGTCTCTTAGCGGAAGGTCACAGGTTAAGAGTTATGATGTTGGTGAATTTTCGACATTAGCTAGATAGCTAGTGCGCGATCTTTCCTTCCACTTTCTTGTATGCTCACCCCTAACTTTCCCACACTTTCACTTAAATGCACTACCCTACCATATATGTCGGGAGACCAGTCGAGAGCATTGAGCCAGCTCCGGTTGGGGCGGTGCCACACTAGAGAAGATAACTGGAGGAAACATCCCACAAACTGACGTGTAGGTCGGAACCGTATCGCACGTTCTAGTGCGGTACTAACCCTACCACCGTCCTAGATATAACATGTACTACACTTACGGAACTTCAGCAGTTGAAACGCTCCGAAACAAATAATCAAGCAACGCAGGCACAATATCTGACAGAATAGATAAATCACTGAAAAAACAGAGAGAAAGAGGGCGATGCTCACCGACGTGCACAAAACTGCGCACGGTGTTGGCGTGGCGCGTGAGCCGGCCGGGCAGCGGCAGCGCCGCCGAGTCCCGCCCGCTGGCCCGCTGGCGGTGGTAGAGGTCGAGCATGGCCTGCGGCACGTGCGGCGGGTCGGCGCCGCGGCGGCGGGGGCGTGGCCGGCGCCGCAGCCCCAGCAGCGCCAGCAGGCCCTCCTCGGCGGCGCGCACCTCGGGGGCGGCGGGGGCGGCGGCGGCGGCGGCGGCGGCGATGAGGGCGGGCGCGGGCGCGGGCGCGGGCGCGGGCGGTGATAGCAGGAGCACCAGCAGCGGGAGCAGCAGCTGGCTCGCCAGCATCCTCCCCTCGGCGCCTCCTCACGCACCTGGCGAGCAACGGGCACTCATTGGTTTGCGTTGATTGCTAACAAAGAATGCGTGAACATAAAGGCGGCTCCACACATTCGGTATTCGGCGAGTAGAGAGTAATCGCTCGCCGAATCCCAAGTCGTGTGGATGGGTCGCTTGCTATTTTGCCGAGTGACGAACATTCGAGCATTCGGACGAACATTCGATGAATGAATGAAAAGAATCAATGGCAATGTATATACTGAAACAAGTATGAATGATGAGTGAATGTAGAGAGAAAAAAATTTCACACATGTGTAATGATACATTTTTTTAGTAATTAATAAAAACCCATCTTGTGTAAGTTAGAAATGCAAAAGTGCAAATAATTTAACTTTAGAACTAGAATATTGAAATTAGTTGTAAGACAAAGCCCATCCTCTAGCTGCTTAAGCCGCAAGGCAGCAGTTTATGTACAAATTAAATGAAAATAAATTTCCCTTATCCACAGGGTTACTGTGGAGGAGACAGAAAACCATTCGGTCCGGTCTTTTGCACACAAAGAAAGCGAGCATTCGCCGAGCACATCAGCTGCTCGGGAATGGGCGACCAGTCGCTCGCTACTCGGTGAATGCCGAATGTTTGGAGCCGTTTTAATAATAACTTGAGAGAAACTCATGAAAAGTTAAAAACGATATCAAAACATAGATTTCAACTTTCACACAAATTTGATTTTGAAAGTACATCAATAGTAGAAACAGAGCCAAGAATATATCCTAGAATAATTTCTGAAATCTTATTTATACAAATTTATAACACGATAAATTAAAATCAAGAGTGTAATGTTTTTACTACTAAATATGATCATATTCTGAATAAACGAAAAAGTTTTAAAACATTGTAACCAGTGTACCTGATGATGCAAACAATTAACTCGTAAAACGTTGTGCTTGAAATACAAAACAAGTTATTTCTACAAAATTACATCAAATCCAATCTACTGATTATTTTTTAAATAACTATACTGATTGTCTTAAAACTTAAAATGCTGATAATAGACAGGAGTTATAGCTTTATTGGTGATGTGTTGGTGTTCTAAATATGTAAATGATGGACATGGAAATTGCCATTTTTTTGTTCAAAATGTAGACAATGGTGTCGACTTTCTTTTACATGAGGATTGGATATGTTGGCAATACTTATTAGTGTCCAAAGATGTTTTTTTTTGCAGTTTAATGATCCAATGAATTCTTAAGAGCGGAAGCAGTGCTCCGGCATTTATTCACAATAATTTATTTTTACTTATTCTACAATTTCAATCTCTGGCCTGAAAAAATCAAAATCAAAACTCTGTGATGTAATTAACACTTGCATCATATATTATACGCGAATACAATCAAGAACTGGAACTGATCTTCGTTTAGAATTGACTTAGTCTGATGCATGAAAAGATTTTAAATAACCATTGGAACCCCAGGGTTGGCATTGATATCAATGGCATTGATATCAAAGACATTGATATCATATTTAAAACAAATTACAACCGAAGTTGAAAACCACAGCAACTACATGTGAGATGTGAATTGACAACCAAAATTGCGTAAACCAAAGCAAAAATAGAAGCTGAGGACAGACGAATTGAAATGTAAACATAGTGCATGCTGTATTCTGGGTGGTGGTGATTTTCACTACCACAATGGAATATGGTATCGGATACCGACTCACGCAACTGGATTGAGGACGCTTTCCCAACCAGGTATCTTCCCCAGCTGCCCACCGCCATAGCCGGGGCAGATCTAAGCTCCTTTCATGTGCGAATGAGTAGTTCATTAAAGAGAGTGTGTGTGTGTGTGTGTGTGTGTGTGTGTGTGTGTGCGTGTGAACAGAAGGCAACAATGTTGAGGAAGGAAAAATTGCATATGATCTAGGATGGCTAGTTTCTGAGGGAACAGTTCCGGCATTCCCCTGGCATTGATTGACGAAACCACGAAAATAACCCAATTAGAACCCCCTTCCCCTCGAATTCTCTTTAAGACAGAAGCAGCTCTATAGCTAGAAATGAAAATTCGCCACCGTCGTGTCTCGAACCAAAGAACCTTCCTCCCCAACGATGCTTCCATTGAGCCATTGCTACTAGTCGGGAGGCTGGAGGCAGAAGAGGCTGCCACGGCAAGGCGAGAGGTAGGCCGGGGCGAGGAGGGTTGGGCGGGGCGGTGCAAGCGCAAATGAGGGAACTCGATCCGGGCGATCTGCGGCTGAGTCACACGACATCAGGCGTCCGCCGCCGCCGCGGCGCCTGCACCAGCCCGCCAACGGAGGCCGAGTGTTTTTCCTTTCTTGCTTCCGCTTACGCAGTCGAGCGAGAGTTATGCAACGCTGCGCGAAGAAAGCGGCCAATTGACGGAAGAAGAACTCTTATTACAGGGCCCTGATGACAAAGAGGGGATAAAGCTAGTTGCTAAATTTAAAAGAAAAAAGAAAAACTAACACGTGGTGCAACCAGAATCCATGTTTTGTAGGTCCTTGATACCGAAAAATATAACGACGGCAAAACGTGTGCCTGTCCCTCCCACCGTCTGTCTATCGGTAAACAACGCTAGCAGCTCTACCGTTCACCGATTGTCTCCAAAATTGATGAATCCTAATGGATCTGGCTGACATCGTGGCCCCTTGAATTTGAAACCGATATTTTAATTTTTCGGGGGCACTTCACAAGAAGTCCGTAAGGCATTTTCAATTTTTTCAAAAAACGGCTCCATCATTTTGTACTAAATTTTGCTGTTGGATAGTGTGGAGGACGTTTAAGAGAATGGTACAGGTCTCACGTTTATTGAAAACTGATTTTTCAAAAATTGCAAAAATTCAATTTTTTTTCGGTGTCGTCCTTCAACTACAATTATGAAGATATATATTTTTCCCTTAATGAAATGTATTCCTTTATGATAGATTTTGAAATAATTTTTCATGAATATTTTTTCACAAATTTGAGTGCTTTATGCGTAATTTTGCGTGAAAATACGAGTAAGAAATTACACGCTGTTTTAGCCCCACTAGTTTTCGGACACACAGGTAAACTATTTGGATAAAAATAACACATGTGGAGTGAGGGTGTTTCATTAAGTAGGCCTACTTAAATAATAGTTCACTAGAGTGGTGAATCAAGGCAACCCGGTTCTAAATTAAGATATAACATGCGTTGGAAGTGTTGCTGTTGACTGAACTCTACTATGTTTTATATTATTCGGGAAGGGTGAAGGCCGGAATCTCGCCCTTCCCGAACTTGCGAAACGAGCGAGTAAATCTGGCAGTATCAAATTAGCGTTTGTTTTACAAAGCTACATTGCACCGGTGAGGCGAACTCATACAACGTTTTGAGTGGCCACCCATTACATATCACATTCAACAAGTATTCGATTTGTCTATTTGCTGTTTACCACAAATAGAATCGTCGGCAACGGCGGCTACTTCGCCACTTAAGTGTGGAGTTCTTGGAAGTTCCAAGGACGAACAGAGGCCACGATATGCAAAAACATTCAATCAAGATGCGAACTATGTCAAAGAGGCTAAGGCAACTAACAAAAGAGATCAGAAATTCCCGTCGGATATGACTATACCATATCATTTATCTAGTTTTTTTTTCTCTCGTCACAATAAATTTCTAATTCCATTGCTGTGGCCAGTGAATCAGTGAACCGTTTTTATTTGTAACATCGAAATTCACTGAGCATCTAATATGCTCCTGCTGATCAGCCAACGTGAAGAGTCAACCACGAACACCCATTAAAATCCAACAAACACAAATCCCCAATCTCTCAGACATTAAGGGATGATTTCAGGATAACAAATAGAAATTAAAATTTGATGTGATATTTGCTCTGATATATTTGGTTTATAATTAAAATTAAATAATCCAGCAGCTGCTTTTGAAGTTAATAACAGTGTCCCAGGAGCTGTTAAAATTGAGCATTGAAAAAATCTTTCCTACGCCTTCCTTCGGAGGGGAAGTAAAGCCGGCTTTCCCATGTTAGTAGATTTACTTGCATGTAAAAGATTCTCAAGCCTAAATGACGCCTCTGAGCTAAATTCAAAAATAGCCTGTTTCTCGCCCAAGAAATACCTCCTTCCTCTGCTAGTTGGTGAAAGGAGAGTAGCGAAATTTGCGTGGTCAGACAGAATAGCGGGCCTGACGGCCCGAGTCTCGCTACGTAAAATAAGGCATTAATTCAACTCAATTCAATTAGCTGTTTTCTGAATTACTGTTTCACTTAAATTGAATATGGAAGGAGATAAAAATTATAATTAATTCGAGAAATCACGATTTAAACGGTTAACAAAAACTTCCAACTTAACGAAAATCCCGGAATGAATCCGCAGGGGCAGGCTATTCAGCGTCCGACCAGAAGCCCCGGGTTCGTGGCGCCGGCCGCGAGGGCAACGCCGCGTGAAGGAGCTCTTAGCCGCCGTCTGCGCCGGTGACGCGAACACCCTTTGAGTCGCGTCATTAGTATTCTTCGCGTGTCGAAGGAGATTAAAGAGGGCGCTCTTTATCGCCGTGGAATTCTCTGGGCCGCGCCGGGGCATCGCTGAGGAGCATTCCTGCGGCGAGAGCCGTCCCTTCCACACTCCACCCTCCACGCTCGCAGACGCCAGTCATCCCCATCGTTCCACAGGAGGTGGAGGAGGACTCCCAGGGCGACCCCGACGAAATTACCGGCTGCACAACGAGCGCTGGCTTGTAATTTAATGGGAATTCTTTCTGGTTCGAATTTTGTGGGTAAATGATTGGCATTTCTATCACTACCGCAGGACGTTGGGTCGTTGGTTAGGTGCAGGACGAAGTTTATTGCTTTTAAGATAATCGTTCTGGAAAATATGATACAATTTAATATTATATAGTATATATTTTTACTACAAAACATATTAAAATGTAAATAGTATACATAGGTTATTTGTTTTCTTTTTTTAGAATACTGTCACGCTAATGATTGCGGCAGAATGTGAGAAAAAATGATGTTCACAACCTGCAAATAATTAACACTTTATGTTTTGTATTTATGTATCGCACGTCAATATCAACTCGCCCCTATTTTACTATTCTCGGAAAACTACTGAAGTTCAAAGTCAGTTCAAAGCCCAGTGCCACTGATTGAGAGACGAGCGAAAACGTTAAGCTCCAAATGAAGCAGGAACTGGAAATATGGGAATTCCCAGGCGTCTGCTGTAGTACGGAGTTATCCGTCACAACAAACTTCTCGTCAATGAGAAAGAAGCGCTGGGTTTTTCCCGGGGTTGGAGACCGGAGCGGCGGGCGTAGCTGGTACGCAGATGGAGGGAAATTACCTGCCCCTCTAATACTTAATAGTTGTTAAAACCATCTTCACTTTTGACACCTCTTTTCCGCATTTACGTTTGGATAAAAACTATTGGCGAAACCGGGACAAATTGGAACAATCTAATGATTCACATGCTTCCTTTTCTTCGTAAGAAACAATTATCAAAAAAGTTTACCAACAAATGAGTTAACGGACTAATGTAAAAATCCGAAATACTCGTGGCCTGCAGTATCAAAAATGCTGCTAAACAAAACAAAATGGTTTTCCACGACGTAGCGCGAATACTTTTCAAGAAGAAATACAAAGATTTTTCGTGATTAATCTACCGCAACCGTGTAAACTGTGCTCATGGACACAGTGTGCACAGTTTGCTTGTTTTTTTCTTCAATTTTTGCGTGCTTTGGAAATCAGTAATAATGATGTGTTAGAAGAGGTAAATAATCACAATTATTTCTATGTAATATTCGTGCGAGCCTACCTAGAAGATTTGCTGCCAATTTCCTCAAGTTCCTCAATGCAATCCTCACTTGTTTAGGAAATCGGTAAGAAAAATATTAATCTCCAAGAAATTAAATTATTTACTTTACTTTTATCCTGAAATTAGACATCATTACAATTACTCAGAAAACTACAAAACTCTACTTCACGGAAGTGTGTAAAACTGTTCGATCATTCCCAAGAACATTGTATTCATTAGAACAATCACGATATGTACCAAAATGTAGCCATCATGCAAAACAAGAAAGAACTACCAGCGATTTCGAAACATTATTAAATTATTTTTATATCACGTTTAAATATATTTTTTTCATCGTTGTTATCTCTTAGAAGTGTTTTCAAGACCATTGTGTGTTGTAATCGTAATTTTATTGTGTTTTTACGAAGCTCTGTGCGAAATCAATTCATTTTACTTAAGAGTATAATAGTATTACGGAAAATTATTATTGAATGTCCACAAATCATAAAGAAATTGGGCATAAATATTGGAGAAAACTGAAAGTACCTTTAGAGAAGTAGTATGTCGCGTTGCTTTTACGTGTCTCTCCACACGAATACGGAGGAATATTCTTCTATCCAGAAAAGATTGATGCCTACATATGAAATAAGATACAAAGTAAATTCTGTGGTCATGGGTTAAAAGTTCTGAAGTCAAAAGTCTTGGTTTGGAGAAAACTAGGGTTAGATTATTCACTCGTCAATCTTTCCCAACGCAGAAATATATTTTCTAACATTTTTTTTGTCGTTACGGAGGCAACATTTGAATTCTGTCGTTTTACTAAAATAAAATATAGATACTTAACTTTTTGTTTCAGTACTTAACCCAATTTCGCCAAATTCTGACTTAAGAACTTTTACTATGACCAGAGAATTATAGGAACTTGTAGGTCCAAAATAACTGAACTGTTGAGTACTATCATCTCGGTAATCCCTTTTTAGGAGAGATTGGACAAAAGTTTGAGAAACACGGGCGTTGGGAATTGTGTACTGGCGTTGAGGCCCACTGTGGCGGCTGGCCTACGAAGCGGCCCGCCCGGTGCGGTCCGCGGAGTATTAATACCCGCCGTTGAGCCGTCGCCTGTCCTTTGCATTGTCCTGGGCTCAGGCTGCGCTAGGTAATGAGGAGAGAGGGGTAGGCGGAGGGCAGGGGGTGGGGGGAACTGCCCTCTGGAGGGAAACAACGGTTCGACCGCGGCGGTGGCGGTGGATGCGAAAGTCTGAGCCAGAAGCTGTTCCTTCAGATGGAGGCGCTCCTAATTGTAAAAAAAAAAAAAAAAAAAAATCACGACCGTTTTTGATGATTCAAAGAAAGTTTCGGATCCTAGGATTTGAACAGTTACGTTGAACTATAAAAAAATGTGTGTGATGATGATTTGGAAAATATAATTTCATCTTCACGGACATGAAATACAAGAAAAAACATCACTAATCAGGGCATAAACACAACATTAAAATACACATCCTGCGTTTTATGCTCAATATTACTTACATCCTGCAATAATATTACTTAATAATGTAACGTTATTGCTACACACAAATAATTTAATCTTAGCACATCTTTAATTTTTTTGGTGGAATACGAATCTATTTTGCGATGCTCCTACAGAAATAATACTGTAGACTGTGACATGATGTTGTATGTAGTTCTTTACACCCCAAAGAGGAGTCTCGACTGAACACTTAAGGTGACTACACACGAGCAAGCCCGGTAACCTCAATGAAGCAAGTAGTGGCGGTGACTTTTATAATCTGCGAAAGTGAGGCTTGCGTGACGAGTCTGATTCTGTGTGACCTTATTGACACTTATGGGATTTTCTGGGATCTGAGTTTGGTAGTGCTAAGGCTCCCTACAATGAAATACATCCCAGACATCCAGTTCTCTTGAGGATTTCAACCATTTAGTCTAAGACGTGGAGTTGGAACAGGTAACAATCATTATGGCCAACCAAGTCGTTTTCAATACGAAATTAAATAATAACACGCAAAACTATGATTTTTTTAGATTTTAAAACTGTTGACACCAACAACTTTGTAATGACTTAAGAGATCAAAACAGACAAGTGCAGAGAATTTATCAATAAAGTGAATCAGAAGTGTGCAGATGAAGATGCAGAAGGGAAAACTACGAATACTGTTGTCTCAACCACCATAATTAAATCACTGCAATAAAACGGCTTCACGAGCAAAATATCAAAAGTAGTTGTCAATCTTCTAAAGAATTTGAAGACCACCATCTGTTATTTCGTCATGTTTTTTCTTTCAAAAAAACAAAAGTATGTGATTGCAATGCTTGTAACCTTTTCATTAGCAATTTTTATACTAAGGCATTATAATTTCATTGTTTTTATGTGCGTGATTCTATGTACATTATCAGACACCTGGGAATGTCGTAAATATTGCATTTACTAAGAGAATACCTTACTTTTTCGTAGAAAATAAATACGGACCTTTATGTGAATGAGAGGCAACTTTTTGCAGCCATCCGTCTAAGAAGAATCATCATAAAAGCTCCTCCGTGACAGGTCGGATCCGAACTAGAATAAATGTCTGTCTACGAAACCTGCGTAATGAATCTTGATAGCTACCGCAGAGTTCAAACCAACAGACTAAATTCCGAAGCCGTCGACAGCTCCGTTCGCAAGTTGTTTGTGTTCCAGATGCGATTGCTCGGGCCTCGCCAACGCGTTCCCCGGCTCTGTCCTCCCGCTACTGGCTTGGCAAGGTTTCACGTTAATTCCAGGCGTCTAGCGGCATTCCTGGGTTATCGGGTGCTGCGACGGAGCAGGCACCTGGCTGGCGACCACACCCACCGCCCAGGTACGCGGTCCCCACCCCGCTCCCGCTCCCGCCCGCGCCCCCGCCCCACCGTCGCTCGCCGCCCGCCCGCCCGCCCGCCGGCCCAGCTCCCGATATCTGCTCAGAGAGCTCGGGAGCGCGGCGGCGGCGGCGGCGGCGGCAGCCGTGGGAACTCTCCCCGGTCCATTAGGGCCCCGGGTCCCGCGCAAGCCCTCGGACGACCACCCCAGACGAGCCCTAGGGCACCCCGCCCCCACCCCATGTTCTACCCCGCCGACTCTTGCCCTAAATGCTACTCATGGGAAGTTTCAGGGTGGAGGATTGGGGAAGTCTCTCTTGTTTCGGCGAGTCGCTGAGAACAATTTGTTTCGTGACACCAACGTGCAGAAAGCAAATCTTGCTATGAGATAGTGTTTTGGGAGTTATAGAAGTAGATTGCCCAGTTGAATGGTGCAGCACTGTTATAGAAATTGGTTTGCGCCGGGGCTACTGGTTGAAATCCTCAAAGTAATACATACGTGATTTTGTGGCGGGTGTTTGGAATAAATCCCAGTGCTACTAGTAATATCATTCACAAAATCAAGTATCATACCTGAATCTGAATTTTTTTATCAAACTTGGGCGTCATCTTTTCGCCGAATAAAAAAACTAGAAACGGACTGTCCGTGCCAATTGGAGGAAATACCCCAATAACTGAAGAGACATTTTGTTACCATATTTACTGCTGAATAAAATCTCCTTTTGTCTTAAAAATGAAAACGTGAGAGTACGATTGGCCTTATATCTACAGAGAATGTGAGTAGTTCTTTTGTACTGAAAAATATCTTCGCCACTTGCGTCTCAGTTGAACACGACCTAATTCTCAAAATTAATCAAATAGATATTTGCATCAGGTGAAGTCTACAAGCACTCTTGATCATGTTACAAGACGATAACGCTTTGACACCATTTTTTATTACATAAAAATTACGCACTTACTGACGACATGATTGATTAAATGAGCTATCTTAACTCGCACCCCACATCTGTTCTGTTATAGTATCACTCGTTTCAATGTTAAGGAGGACGCGTCTTTTAGAAACGGCAGCATTTTTGTGATATGTTGATACCCCAAACTTTCCCAAACTTTTAAGGTAACACGTATACTACCGAAGGGAAAGCAGCAGGGTGACGTCAAGAGGAAGTGCCTGAGTTAAGAGAAGAGTGCGAGGGTTCTACAGGGCACTAAACCACCCTAAAAGGGCTGAGAGGTGCTAGACTTCCAACGATACACATCGTTCACAAACAATTGAGATTTTTTGTCAGATTCCGTACCTCGTGAATGATATAGAACCTCAGGTGTAGACGATGCTGCATTTCTGAGAAACAACATTTCGCCAGAAAATAGTGTTCATGCGTAAGCGTTTGCTACGCAATTGCATTCAAATATTCTATCTTTGTAAACAATAATTTAAATTGCAAAACGAATGCGTTCGTATGAGTGTTGATGTAAAACGTGGAAAGATCAAACAAGTGTTAATATAAGCAGGGCACATAATGGATGTACATCTCGAGTCCGAAAACGCACCTAGCGCACATAATGAGTATTCAAGCAAGGAAAATGTGAATCTACTTTTAATTAGAGTTATTTCACAAGATCCTGTGGATCATAGGGCGAAAACAGCATTCCTGTAAGAGTCCATGTCGAAATTGGGACGAACACTGAGAATATCAAGAGATCGCCCTTACACGGAAATGAAATTTTAAGCACTTGGTGGGGGAACATTACTATTCGCAAATAGCTAAAACTTCTAATCGGAACAAATTACATTCTTTGCGGTGTTCTTTTTCGAAGGTTCAAAATTATTATTTACGTGAAGTGAAATACAGTCATGGAGTAGACGTATAGCTGCTCACTAGATTACGCCAGTTCAGACAATCATAGCAACGTAGATGTAGTGAAGAATGACGAGTAATGTCAGAATAATTACGAAACTTGTTATACGAACTACGCAGAAATACGCAATCTGTCCTTTTCGTTTTGGCAGCCGCAAATTGGACACTGCAATACCGACACTCTCCATGCGCGCTTTGATCTCTGCGCATATAAGTTTTTAGTGGAGAGGGCTTATAGGAGAGGTGGAGAGAGGTTTTAGCGATATCTTCTGTTGTTATACCCACTTTTAATTGATTTTGTCGAATTTCAATCCCATCCTTTGCTAAATAATAATTTACATCTTAACATTATGAGCAGACAAATCTGGGTGTGCGTGCTACATTTAGCTCTTGCAGCAAAAAGGAGTTTGGAGAATATTTTAACCTAATTGAAGTTAACCTTGCAACTAATATAGCTAGCAATGCATAAACTAACTTATTTTCAGAACCACTCTTTGGACGTTTCTCTAGAAGTAAAACTATTCTATATTGTTTTTAAAATATCGCCTTAAATTTCTTTTGCTTTTGTGTTTATCAATTCACTCTCACACTTGCAATTATTTACACACATATTCCACTCATCTACAGTACCAGATGTGGTGAAAGCCTTGTGATATGGCAGGAGGCAACGAGGGGTCAGCGGCGACAGTTGCACTGTGTCGCCCAACCGCTTCTCAAAACGTTTCATCACGTCACGTCACGTCACGTCATGTTATATCAATCCCTGCTCTGCTCCGCCAAGCCTTATTCACGTCTCACCCCAATTCGTCAGGCTCCGCCGGATCCGCCACTTCACGACATACTAGCCCGCTCTACTCTGCAGCAACTCTGCCCAGGAGGTCCTAGGTTCAAGCCCTGGCGGCGGAGGAGGTTTGATACTAGCTAGGTAGCTAGGTGGAATTCAGCCGCTGACTGGAGGAGAATTCTGGCGGCCGCCTGCTCTGATCGGTAGTTCTCCGTGGTTTCTCCGATCAATACCAGGCATACGCCGGAGAAATACCTAAACAAACGGGCTCACGAACGGCGCGCGATCTTGACTTCCTCTTCCTCGTTCTATTCTCTTTATTACAGACACGCTCAAAATTACATCCACTACGCTACCACACATATCGGGAGATAAGTCGGGAGCGCCCGGTTTCTGCTGGAGAGATACCTTGAGGTGATCTCACCATCTAGTGAGCAAGGACCATCGTCCCCTGCCAGAGTAAATCATTCCCTACACTAACGCGATTAATGTCCACAGCGGTTGACATGCTCGGAAGCATCAATCAATGAATGAATCCTGCTCCCCGCCCTGGCATGTTTCGTCTACCCCCACCCCTCAGGGCTAGTCCTGCCCCGCCATGACGGACCCCTGCCCCGCTCTCTCGTGGCTACCGCACCGCGCCGCGCCGCGCCGCGCCGCGTTTGAGCCGGGTCTTCCAAGAAGCCGGGGGCGCGAGGCTCATTCTCACTCGAGGGGAGGCGGCGGCGGCGGCGGCGGGTCGTCGGCCTCGCGGGGGTAACGGAGCCGCGACGCACGCACAAAGGGTGCGAGCGCCCACTCAGCGCGACTGGTAGCACGTGCCACTGGCGGCGTCGGTAGCCGCCCCGGCTGCGGTATGCCACGGCGGCTGTAAAGATTCCACTGGCGTCACAGGCTGTCAGGCCCTGTCACAACCCGGGGGGATGGAAGGCGGCTGAAGAACTGGAGGTGGGCTGCTGACCGCACAGTGGTATGCAGCGTGAGGTGCCTAATGAGTTTTTCTGACGTTTATTGCTGCCAACTTACGAAGCGGGCGTTGTTTAGCTGTACAGCAGTTATTTACATTCCATTGCCGCTTCTGTACTTGTACATGACCAAGAATTGTTTTGTATTTGTACTTGATGGTGATGATGGTGATGGTGATCGCTGCCAGCGGGAAAATGATGAACATATATTTTTTAGGATGAGTAAAAGTGCTTTACAATTTTCTTGAAAAAATATTAGTGCAGGTTTGTGGAAGATTTGAGAGTAAATAGATGAAATTACATTATTTTGAGCTGGAGTTGGTAGAATGGGTTCAGAACTACCGTGTTTTAGTTATATTATCAGTTCAGAAAATGGCCTTCTGATATAAAAAAAAATCATGGGTAGGGTTGTTTGTAATGCAATCTGTTCAAAACCAAGGAGGTACCAAGGAAATTATAGAATTTTATCACGTTTGGGGCATGTGGTGCTGTGTATGTTTTTAAGAACGTGAAAACAAATTAAGTCTCTACTTGCCTCATTTAATGACAAAGTTACCTGTGATCACTTAAACATTTACTTATCAATATACAATTACAGTGCTTGTCAATATCATGGAGGCGCACATGGCCCTTGGTATCCTAATGAAAGACTATTGAAATCTAACACGCAGAACGTTACTTTCCACAAATGTATCTCTCACATTATCATGTTATTGTTCTCCACTAACCGTTATTAAAAGCACTTTACATTTATTAATTTTAAAAAAATCTCTACAGAATTATTTACTAAATATCGAAATTCCCTTTCTTGTTGAAAGAGTTTTTTGAATAACATACATGCAAGCTAAAATAAAAAAACTGTACAATGATGAGACGATAACGAATCAGAACAAGTTTTCTAAAGTCGCCACCAGCTTTCACTTAATGGCTGCCTATTCATTTCGGTTTTTCAAACGAATATACCGTAAAATAAATAAAATAAACAACGTTCTGAATTCCTCAGGCAACGCTCAACATTCCCCAGGGCAAGATATCTTTCCCCAAATATTTTCCCTTCATTCATAAAATATGAATACATCAAAAGTAAACAGCCCTTCCTCTTCTTGCATTGCGGAACGTTCTCTTCCGACATGCTTCATCCGGGACACGCTACACGCCGAATAACACGCCCATTAACCCGGCGACGTGCGTGTCCTTCCTTCTCATTCGCTTCGTAAAGCGCAGGCCCTCGGTTCCGGCCGTAAAGCACGAACGTCGGCGCGCCCGGCGGCGTTTCACAGGCGCCGCCGCCTAACGACGCAACGCGACCCGCCCTCCTCCACGCTCCCGGCCAGCCGGCGGGGCGGCCGGCAAGGCGATCGCCCGCGCGGGCCGGGCGGGGAGGACCGGGGTGGTTGTTGTTGATTGATTGATGTTTCCGGGAGCGTCCGGTGTTCGTGGCCGTTAGTCCCATTGGATAGTCCAAGTTTATGTCCCGGGAGGTGGCGGTGTTCCCCCATCTGGATGATGAGATCCCACGCCGACCTACCTGCCGGCGCGCGCGGCAATACCTCGCACAGCGGGGCGCCGCCGGGACAATCCCACATGGGTGGTCATGTAATAATAATTATGACAATAATAATAATAATTATTATTATTATTATTGTCGGCCCCGTGGCGCAGACGGTTGCGACAGCCGTCGTCTGTGCCGAGGAGGCTGCAGGTTCGAGTCCTGCGTAGACATGGTCGTAATTGTGATTGTCCCTTCACTCCTCATCATCAACCTATCATCTCATAATTCACACTTCAAGGCGTAACAACCTTGTTGTAATCCAAGGATACAGCTGAAAAGCTGATCCTGGAGGAATTACACACGTTAATCGTGTAGCGTGGTCAGTAATGGCCTATACGCCAATAATAATAATAATAATAATAATAATAATAATAATAATAATAATAATAATAATAATAATAATAATAATGCTTTTATTAATGGCGAGGCTCAAGCCATAGGGCCTTCGCTTCCACCTAATCACTAAATTTACATAAATACAGAGCAGAAACATTTTAAGGAAGAGGACAAGCTGTATATGTCGTAATGAAGTGTGTGTGTGCGTGTGTGCGTGTGTGAGTGTGGATAGGAAAAGGAAGAGGAACGAAAGATCGCGCGAGAAAGGAAGGCAAGTCCGTGGTTGGATGGTTGGCATACTGCCCCGCCATTCACCTGGCTTTGATTGGAGCAACCCCACGGAAAACTACTGATCAAATCAGCCGGCCGCAAGATCTCTCCTCGAGAAGCGGTTGAATTCGACCGAGCTGACACGCTAGTGTCGAAATCCACCACCGTCGGGATCCGAACGTAGGACCTCCCGGTCAGAGTCGCTGCAGAGCCAGCAACAATGCTAAACGCAGCCATTGTAAGAATGGGGCGGGGTGGGGTGGGCGGATAAGGGCGGGGGGTGTCGCGGGCCGCGGCGAGTGTGTTGGTTAAGGCAAGAGAGATGGGACCGGTGAATAAGTCCCGGAGCGGATGGGGTACTGGGCAGTGTACTGGTTGTGGGGTGTTTTGGGGTGTGGGTGAAGGACATGTGGAAGAGAGGAGGGGCGAGAGCCGTGATGGAGACAGGGCAGTGTAGAGCGGATAGTTGGGTTTCGGAGTGGGTGTTGAGGGGGAGGCCGGTCAGGACGGAGGCAGGTGGGTGTGTTGTTGAACGGAGAAGCTGCGGTGTTGAGAAGCGGGTGTTGGGTGAGGTGGTGGTGGTGGTAGGGCAGTGGTATGTGAGTGTGGGGCGGGGCGGGTGTGGGGTGATGATGGAAACGGGGCAGGGTGGAGGCTGCTAGATATGAATGCGGGACGGAATACGTGTGAAAGAAGCGGGTGTAAGAAGTGCGGGGGATGTGTGAATGTAGAAATAATAATAATAATAATGTACCAATATATACAAACAATTTACGTATAATATATAAAATAGAATTACAAAAATGATTTTAGTGTAAGTTAGTAATGCCAAAGTGCAATTAAGATAACTTTAGGTCTAGATTGTAAATTAGTTGTAAGGAAAAGCCCCGCCTGTAGCTGCTTAAGCCGCAAGGCAGCAGCGTAATGTAAAAATATTTATAGATAATAAATTCCCCTCCTTCACAGGGTTACTGTGGAGGGGACAAAAAAAAGTGCGGGGGGAGGGCGCGAAAAGGGAGGGGTGAGAACGGCGCGTGGGCGGAGCGAAGGCGGCTTTAGAACAGGGAGAGAACGGGGTGAGGGTGGAGCGAGAGCGGGGTGAGAGTGGGGCGAGAGTGGGCCAAAGGCGGGGCGAGGCGAGGGCGTAGCAAGTGGGAGCGTGGCAAGAGTGCGATGCGACGAGGGGGGCGAGAGTGCGGGGAGAGTGCGGGGTGTGGGCGGGTGGGGCGAGGGCGAGAGATGGGCGGGGCGAGGGCGGGGTGTGGGCGGGGCGATGGCGCGAGAAGGGTGGGGCGAGGGCAGGGCAAAGGCGGGGTGAGAGCGGGCCAACGGTGGGGAGAGGCGCGGGCGGGGTGGGGAAGGATGCAGGCTCGCCTGGTCAGCGGGGCGTCGAACCGAAGGACCGGTCTCGACTGAAGCCGGAACACGTCGCATTCAGCTGGGAGCGAAATGTCTTATTACCAGAGCACTTGACAGATATTACTTGGCGTACGTTGGTGCAATCAGAATTCCTTCTAGTTACTAGTATCACCATATATATTCATATTTCTCGTTTAATACCTGTACGGTATTATTTTTAATACAGTATTACTGTGATTAACATGCTTGAATATCATTTTGTTTCTATTTTATGTTTCATCTCATTATACCTCTCTCACAGTAATACATTTTTTATTACCGTGAACTTTTTTGTTGCTTAGTTAAATCTTATTTATACTCTTTTGTAGCAGCTTCTGTTCAGTATAGGATACCGAACAATGATATTTCAACCACACCTAAAATATTACCACCAATTCACTACTGTTCCACCATCAATCATATCTTTATATTCATTTATTCATCAAACTATTTCTTCATATCAGGATTGGCAATAAGGAATACATTTGGCATTATAAAGAAGAAAAAAAACCTTTCCCATTTGGCTTAATTCGTTATTTTTATTCCACAACGTGTGTCGTATGTCGGGTGTTACATAAGCGTTATTGCTCCACCTCCGGCGTCTTTTGATGGATTGATTGATGTTCCCTGACACGCTAACCTCTATAGTCATTGGTGCCGTTAGTGTAGTGAATGATTTTGAATCTTGGTGCATGTTGGCATTCCTCCCCGGCTGGGTGGTGAGATCCGGCGCTGACCTACACACCGACTTCCTGAGAATTTCCCTTTTCTGATATCCCCCTCCCCCAGCGGTGATCTCTTACTCGGGCATTCGTCTGTTATTGACGGACGAAACTACCGAGCAGCAGACCGCTAAAATTCTCTTACAGTCAGTGGTGAATTCAAGCTAGCTGTTTAGCCAGAGTCGAAAATCCGCCCCAATTGGGGACTCGAAACCTGGGTCTTTTCGGTTCGAGTCGCTGCAGGCAATGGGATTCTTATAAGTGGAATGGGGGAATGGGGGGGGGGGGACATCAGCTGATCAGTTAGTCCGACGAATGTGAGAAGGGACATGACGGGGAAAGAAGAAATATCTTCCGTCTGAGGCCCTTTGTTGTAGTCTATTCGCTTGGAATACTGCGAGAAAATAAAATAAAATATTGGATCAGAGACGTCAGCTTGACAATTCTCATCCAGTCAGTGTGATCGTTAGAAACAGCCATGCAGTAACTGGTGTCGAAACGCCAGTAGTAATGGAATTGCAATCTAATAGGATGTACTCGCAAACTTGAGCTACACTACTTATACTGGCATATATCACCTATATCACGGAGAGATGTGGCTCGCCCATGTTCACCACAGTTCAGTTTCTCTCGTTTTGTAGCAGCACACACTGAGGGACAAGAGGCCCAATTTTGGGGAGCAAAAAAATCCTTAATTCTTGATCTTTTTTCTCAAGAGAAGTAAAGAATTCCCTTCTATGAAATTTCAATGTAAGAAAATGCATGTAAATGTGTACTTAATACAATGTTTCTGCATGTACGTTACAGACGAGAAAGTACGTCAAAGCTTGTAAAAACTCTAAAATACGAGCAAAATGAAATTTTGCTCCTAGGGGCAAAATTGATTTTTTTCATACATTTGTTTCGCTGTAGCCATATTTATTTATTTTTAGTTGTGTTTTCTCTAAAACGACACCTAAGGACAATATTTTAATTTTGTCAGATATTTGTTTGTTTAGCTGCTGGCGTATTTACTTACTTTTGGCTGTGGTAACTCTACAATGTCTCCTAGGGGCAACATTTAAATCTGCTCACCGACGTGTCTGTTTCGGCGCAGCCGCATGTATTTTTAGATGTGGTAATAGTGAAATGCCGTGCACGTGGGCAGGCGGGTCCCGCGGAGCAACGCTCCCTGGAGGCGGCGGGCGCGGCCACGGCGCGGGAGGCGGGGAACCCGTTCCGAGCGAGGCCGGCCCGGCCCTGCCCGGCCCGGCCACCTGCAGCCTCTCGCCGCGGATTACCCGTATCTCATAACCGAGCCGCCGCCGCCGCCGCTGCCGCCGCCGCTGTCGGGGTCCAGGGGGCCGTGCGCGCACCTGGCGGCGGAGGAGGAGCAGCGTCGTCGTCGGCCCGGCCCGACTCGCGTCGCCTCCGCGCTCTCCTCCAGCCGGCCTGTCAACCTATCTGCTAGCTTGTGTGCCTGTTGGCCTGCAACCGGCCTGTCTGCCGGTCTTTTCCTGCCTATTTAACTGCTCGCCTTACCTGCGTGTCTATCTACTCGTCAGCTTCCCTGCATATGTATCTATCTGCTCGACGTGATTACCTCTCTGCCTGTTTCTATACCTGCTAGCCTGTCTGCCTGTTGGCCTGCAGTCGGCCTGTCTGCCTCTCTACCTGCCAACCATTTTGCCGGCCTGCTGTCTGGGGGTAAATCTGTCTGTCGATCTATCTATCTGCGTGCCTGCTGACCTTTTTGCCGACATCTCTTTCTATTTATCTGCACGCCTTGCTAGTCTGACTGCCTACCTATCTACTTGCAAGCCTCTCTGCATATCTATATGTTTGCCTTGCTGTTCGACGCTGCCTGCCTCTCTCCCTGTTTATATACGTGCCAGCCCCATTCGGGCTACTAAGCTAGAAGGCGAGAATTTGATCCGGCCGTGAATCGAACAGTCAACCCGCGATGATGTGCAGTCGCGCCATTGGGTGCGATATCGTAATAGGCATTGTAATGTTGATGAAATTCATGTTTATACCGTCAAAGTTACAGCGATGGCGTCGCGCGTCGAAGGACGTACATAAAAATTGTAATAGTTAATTAACTAAATACAGAATTCAAATACCTTTACTAATTTACTAAATACTGTCTCAGTAAAATTTCCGGACAGTCGGAGCAAATTCCTTTAAAACAGTACCGCTATTTTCTTAAAAGACTCAGTACTTTAGATGAAAATTAAATAATTTCGACATGCAATTAACATTATTAAAATAAATAATTTCATTATAAGAAAGCTTCAGAATTTAATTAGGTCGCTACATAATGGTTTGGGAGACCATTAATCTTCCAAATGAATCATATTTAGAAATAAGCACACTAGCATTCACATCAAGTAAGCCAGCTTCAATGTTAAATTACATCAACTGAATTATTTCGGAAAATTGCTCTCTCGCCACAAGTACAATTGCATAGGACTAAGATGTACTTGAAAAATATTTTTTTAAGTCACCAGAAGATGCCTTCTTTCGAAAATCACCACCATTTTTTATTTTCATTTTTCATTTCCTTGCAGTACTAACATAATTATTTTCTCCGTTTCCCGCGTGCATATATTATCTGCTAATTACTAGCCGAGTGCAACTGCGAAATCTCTTTTGTTTCAGGTATCGCTGCGGCAGGCCCAGCTGCACACACACTAGTTCCAGGATCCGCGCGCGATTGTTGGCAACAGCCGATTTTCCGAGTACGAGATCAACGAGGTTCGACGAGATTCCATAGAGTTTCCAGTTTCCGCGAAACGACGGCGCCCTTTCATTCACGGACGAGGCGAAGTGCTGGTGCAGGGCAGGAGCAATTAAGGATTCCGGGAAACTAGTCGGCGGACGCAGAAGCGATATTCGGAACATTTCCATTAGCGCGTACACGAAGAGGGTATTCTCACCACACTGTATTTTCACGCCTAACCAACAGGGCTAATAAAAATGTACGTAACGCAAAATCTGCATCAACGCTATAAGGATGCTAGAGCGGTACATGCGGGAATGTCGTAGACAGTATTTACTTTTGAGAGAAGCTAATTTTTACGACTCTTGTAGATCTTCCTCGAGAAACGTTGTAGTCATTAGATTAATAATGTAAGTTCACATCGTATTTATCAATATTTTTATCAACATTACTAGCTTATTATTCGGTATTACCGAAGTATTTGTCCCCCTCGCCCCTTCCAGAACTGCCTACTCTACCCTCCTCCATGCCCTCCCACCATATAGTCAAATAGCAGATCTTGTCATGGCAAAGCTACCGAAAGGTGAATTAGCATTCAAATGAAGCTAAAAGTGTTTTTCAGAATCATCTTGCATTAGTACCATTTCAACACTGAACTGATGGGCATCTTTTCACGTAACATTTCATAAAACTAACAAAGAGATATTAGTGACTTTGATATAAATTATTTACTTTTTCATTAGGCTGTAAATGTAGATTCATTTAACATACGTAATTCCAACACTCGTCTATATTTTCTCTATGATCTTTCTCTTGAGACAGAAATGATTCTGCGGTAAGAACGTAATTTGTCAGATTCCGGGAAAGGGGGATATAACAGTTTACATTCACCATCTCAGAAGCAGATATTGGAAATTGGGCCGAGGGAAAAGCTCCCTTAGCTCTACCAGCCAATTCAAAATCTCTGGTGTATTCCCATCACTAAAAATTCACTTTGGTCGTACGAATAATTTCAAGTGTTCAATCATAATTATGACAAATAGATATTGTATTTTCGGCACAGTTTATAAACTTTGGCCTTTCCAAGTAATATGCAACTTCAAATGTCCCTAAACGTATACAATACATATGTTCAAAATATTCAGCTTCTTTATTATATTGTTTTTCGCAGTTTTGTTCCCAAGAGGGAAGGATATGGCGCTTACCCCCCCCCTCCGCCATTAGAAGCCAGTGATACATATTCAAATATGCACCTTTTTAAACTAACAAAAGCAATTCAGTACATAAAAATTGTGAACGTTATAAATATTAACAATAAAGCAAAAAATTTAAATACATTTTATATTCAGTATCAATGAAATCGTGATCCCCAATTGAACTGAATGCCCACTTTTTTTTCACTGAAGCATAGACGGGACGTGAGATCGTACACGCAGTTTGCTGGTTTCCTTTGTGAATGAAGCTAATATCCACTTTCGAGAACTGGGCGGCGAGTTCCAATCTCTGCAGTCAAGAGTGGTAGAGACGTCTTTCCCGGAATGCGAAATTGCTTCCTGTAGTCGGGTGCTGTGTTTGGCTGCGGTTGCCTGAATATTATTGCCCAGTGTGAAATCTCTTTGGAGTACCTGCAGAACATTCCGACCTTCCTGGAATGAGCTTTATGGATGGTTCATGACCTATTGTTAAAAGTCATTTGTACTTAACAGTTACTTTGCCACTAGAAAATGTGGTGAATGTTTGCAATTGAATGACATAATTCGTGTTGCATCTTGAATTCTAAACACAACGGTTGAGAATTAATTGTGGGTTAGATAAATATTACCAGTATACAAATGATATTCGATTGTATCTTTAGAACTTGGTTGCAAATCGAAGTGAAGTAGTAGGTCTATTTCTGACGACGACATATGCTTCACATTAAAGTACATAACTTAAAAAAATAGCTTATTCAACTCTAGAAAAATCCCACCTAAATAACTGAAGGAGCTCATACCGCTACTTACAAACCGAAAAATTATTCTGCTTCTTCTATAACGAATTAATACCAATATAACCTCGCAACATTAGTAAACTGAATTTATGACCACAGATCAAGAAATCGAATATGCTAATGGAACACTTTCCATACCATGACGGGAAGCATTATGCTTAAAAATTATCTTCTCATCTTATTTTTTCTATTTTTTCTCTACCATTTGTATTAAGACAAAATTGCAAATAAAAAAATTGGGTTCACAACTTAATGGTCGAAATGACAGAAAAATCCCTTAATGTATTATCTCGTCGGCCTCTGTTAGTTTGAAACATACAAAAGAAATGAAGGGTCCGAGGGGTCAACAACATTCTGGAATCGATTTCAGCGTTTTCTTAAGACGATCCAGAGCGGTGAATGAAAGGGGAATAAAAAAATCAAGCATAGGAAGGGGAAGAAGATTGACCCGCCCCCTTGAAACCGATTGTCTTTAATTGCACTTGTATTTAAATGTACTATCCGTTTCAATAAAATTTGCGGATATATTCTCAAAAAATATTAAATAATTATATTACCATTGCTTAATTCCACCTCCAGATGTGTAAGAGATAACTGCAAAATGGGAATTTTCACTACTAGGTCAAATTCAGTCGTTGTCTGAATGAGAATTCTAGCATCCGGCTGCTACGATCGATAGTTTTCAGTGGTTGCTCCAATCAATGCCAGGCAAATGACGGAGCAGAATCCTAATAAATGGACCACGAACTTTCTTTCCTTCCTCGCGCGATATTTCCTTCCCTTTCGTTGTTCTTTCCTCCCCCTTACGTACACACACACACACCTACATGCATTCCACTACCACACACGCCGGAAGACCAATCGGGAGCTTCGAGCTAGTGCCAGCTCGGGCAGTGCTACGCTGGTGGGAGACATCTCGTCGGGGAGAACCTCGCTAGCCGACAGGTAGGTCAGCGTCGGGTGCCACCATCCAACAGGGGAAGATCACCGCCGACTCCCGAAAAGGTGACTCTCACACTACCTTGGCGGTAGACGCTCCCGGAATCACTAATCAAACGAAAAGTGCAGGGCGCCGTTGGAAAAATCACATAACGGTAAAAGCACAGCAAGCCAAAATAAAATTAATTCAACTAAAGCCACTCTTAAATCGCAATAGTAAGCTCTCATTAAACAATGCCATCACCATCTATAAATCAATCATTAGACCCCTAATGCTTTATGCATGCCCTATCTGGATCAATGCTTCTAAAACTAATATAAATAAATTACAGATCATCCAAAATAATTTCCTCAGACGTGCCACTCATGCACCCTGGTTCATCTCAAACATTCAACTGCATAAAGAATTTAATTTACCCACTATACTTGACCATATCGCGCTCCGGTCTAACAATTTCTTCTCCAAAATAAACACAATAACCCAAGCCACCCATTACGGCCTAGCCACCACCTACCAGCTCCCAACAAGAATAAAAAATAGATATCCACTAGATTCATTCCTCAGCATATTTTCAGAACTCAATTAATCACATAGGTGCTCTGTGAGTTTCCTATTCATGTGTATTTAGATTTAGTTGTAAGATTAGCATTTAAATTAAATATAAGTCATAAAAATACATATGATGTAGTATACATAATACTGAACTATGTACATTCGTTCACTAATAAAGATAAAAAAAAAAGGGGGCGCCGTTCGCCATTTCCAGCGCGGAGTGGGCAGCGCCCGCGAGCGACAGTGATCGCGAGGCCCACGCGGAAGAGCACTGTGTCCCCCCGGAAAGAGCGCGTCATAAATTTTCCCCTCGGGAGCAACTTTCGAGGTCTTGTCGCGGAATGACATACGGCTGTAGGCCAGCCCTGCCCCCCCCCCCACACACACACACACCTCACGTGGCCTGATACCCTCGTTCCGGAGCTGTCGGGTAGCAGCAGCGACAGCAGCAGCTCGCTGCTCGGGGGAGAGGGGGTGGGGGTGGGGGTGGGCAACAGCGATCAAAGCGAGCGATAACGCCTCCGAGCGAAGGGGGCTGTTGCCAGCGACAAGTTGGGGGGACGAGGTTTTGTTGCGCGACCCGACGCTCTGCTGTTCGAGACGTGTCACCGCGTGTTCCCGGCAAATTTAGGCTGTCGGATCATTCTTCTTCTGAAACACTTTGAAGCTGTTTACGAGCTATTGGCAACGTGAGAGAAGGGAAAGGTTACTCGCCTCCTGAGTTCACTTTTAAAACGTTGCCAGCCATAAGGAAAAAAACCAAGAGTAACAATACCTACTAAGTATATTTTGGGAAAATTAGAAAATACCAAGGGGCCTATAGCTACAAATATGCTGCTGAACAAAACAACACAAAATGTTTTTCAAAAGAAACATAGTATGCGCACGGTTAAAGAACAACAAATAAAATTCTTTTCTATAAATCTAAAACAAATGAAATATTTTGACAAAAATTGCCTTTATAAATACTGTAATATCGTTGAATAGGGTATACACAATAATTTTCATACAAAGAATAAGAAAAACAATGCTGTTCAATAACGCAAAGATAGAAGGAAGTTCAATGGTAGATGGCATCTGCCTTGAAGCTTTGCTGTCTTGTGACATACAGTATACTGTGTCGTCAGCAGAGGAACTAAGTGTGAGAACACAGTCGCTACACGGAAACAGGCGAAACAACAGAATCAAATATTTGCATTTTTTAGACAAAATCGTAACTGTTACATTTGTTAGGGATTTTCTCGAGTTTTGGAGCATCTAAGGAAACCAAACACTTGTTAGTTTGCATTGTTTTGTTTAAATTTCTACGCATTGGAAATTAGTATTATATTTACACAGATATGATTTGATTACAATTGCAGCAATAGTGTACGCAGTTGCGAGTGAAGGACTGACGAATCGTCGCCCGGGAGAATATAGTCGAGTCGATACTGCCCGTGAATTTTCGGCAGCAGATAATAGCTGATAAGGTTCCTTAAACATTAGGCCAAAGACCGCGCGACATTCTTCCTGTCCTAAATTAGCGCCGGGCGGAGTTCTGATCCACAATATCGAAGATTCGGTTGTGTGAATGATTATGTGGTGTTTAAGCGCTGTTATGGTCATTAGTATCGTAAGTGTAGTTCACGTTTTTGACACGGGAGGTGACGGTGATCTATTGATTGTTGCTGAGATCTGGCGGCGAAATACATATGTTTGCAGGGTTTCCTCATCCAGGTATCTCCCCCAGCGGGGCATCGCCCCAGTCAGAAAAAGGTTTAAGCTCTGGACTCTTCTCCCGACATGTGTAATGCGTGTGAGGGGTGTGGGTGGGGCAAGGAGGAAGAAAGAAAAGTCCATGGCCAGTTTTTAAGGGCACTAATTAAGAATTCGCCTGGTATTCGAACGGAGAAATCACGGAAAACTACAAAGCAAGAATACTCCTCCAGACAGCGGCTGATTAGCGAACTAGCTAGAATAGTGTACAAAATCCTCCCCCAGCCACCAAGATTCGGTATTCAGCAACGTAGAGACGCAGCAACGATGGAGACATCAGAAGATAATTATTTATTCGACTAAAAAGGGATTAGTATGTTGGGTAACGAGGATGCTATGTGACGACGGGCAATGACCTTATTTCCACCCGTCCCCAGATTTCATTCTTACTAACATTCATTATTTTAAAAGTGCTACTTTAATCTTAGCGGGTATTAGGATTTAATCTCACAGATGAAAAAAATTCAAGTCGCACGCGGACATGTCCCACCAGTCTTTGCTATTCAGTATCTAGTATTCAATCCGATCAATTTAATATAATTTAATATTGTATTTAAATTGTATTTAATTTCGCATTTAGTATTCATTTCAAATTAAATTGATTTTAATGGAACATTGTTTTCAAGTTACCGTTTTATTATCTTAACGCGTCTTCGAAATATTTACGACTGTAATTTCATTGTCTACGAAGTTGCTTAATGAATAAACACTGAGAAGGAACAGTTTTACTGACATTTAAATGTAGCATGTAGTTATAATATTTTTTCCAACTTCAACATCACTGGAATATACCCATTTAATATATATTTAAATATTCATAACCAAAAAAAATTATAACCAACTGTCAAGAAAGAAAGCCCTGTCCAAATATTCTGAAACACTAAATTTCCGAAAAATGTTTGTTGCTACCTGGGACCATTGTGTAGACACAGGAACAATTGCAAGAGAAAAAATCGGCTTATTTATTTCTACTGCAAACCTACGCGTTTAATGTGGCGTGTAAAGAAACTATAACTCCACATCCTCTGAAACTGCCTTTCATCGGAGTCCTTCATCTCTTCAATGAAACGTTGCACCGAGGCATTGTTAAAAGTTATGACGTCGTATGTTCCAGCGACGTGAGCACGTAATTCATGTGCTTTGATGTTACAGTCAAGGCACTGTAACTGCTGTGTTTATTATTGGAGATTCTCAGATTCGCACCATTATTTTCTGAAACGTCGGCATGGAGCTGAAGAAAACGGCTGGCGAATATATTTGCAGAAAAAAACAATGACATGAAATTTACATAAAATGTGCCTGGTATTTTTCTTCGCAGGCGCAGTTCACTTAAGACTGTACCGGCCTGCATGTGAATCACACTTAAAGATTTAAGCAATAAATGGTTTTTTATTTGAACCCTATAATCCAAACATTTTCAGATGACAACTTCGGTGTAGTTGATGTTTCTTGGTGGTAGAGAGCAATATTATTTCCCCTTCATATGATCGCACACACAACACCCTTCCAAATATAGAGTTTTTTTCTACGAACACCTACAAATCGGTTGAAATATTTGTGAGTAAATTTATTCTTATGGACATACAAATAACATACAACAAGGAATAACGAAGTGGCAGGACTGCCGATTGTACTATTGGATTCATAATGATTTATCCTTTTTCCAGAAAGTTTAATCACCCACCCGATTACATTTTCTTAAATAATGAGTTTCAATTCTTAGTATGTGCGTAAAATATTACCATTTTAAAAAAGTTATTTAAAAAATTAAATATACATAATTAATAATTACAAGTACGTAAATCGAAGTAAAAACTTTTCAATAAAAACGTAATTTCATTTTTTTAATCTTTCCTTTGAAGTTATCCACGTACCCCCACAACCTCAGCACCTATCCCTGAGGAACGCCTACCGCAAATTTAGAAACTCGCGTTTGTGTCGCAAAAAGTACCCAAAGCGCGCGCATTCCGGTCCACACACGCGGCCAAACGCATTACTTGGCCGCGAGGCGAGCGCCCATCCGCCCGCTGCAGCGGCGGGAGCGACCAACCAACCCACCAACCAACCACTCGGCTGGGCCAATGAGCGCGGCGGCAGGTGCCGGGAGAAAGCCCGTTCCGCCAATCGGCCTTGGGCTGGCGCGTGGCCCGCTGAGGCCATCGCCCGCCCGCCCGCCCGCCCAGCATCGCCCCGAGCGCCCCGCAGCCGCCGCCAGCGCCGAAGCGATACGGCGTGGAGCTCCGTGGCGCTGGCCAAGCACGTGGGGCACCGCGTGACTCGAGACTCTCGCCGCAGCGTGAAGAATCGTGTGGGAAACGAGGTGAACCTGCTCCCAAGCCTCTGCGCATGCGCAAACTGAAGTTATCTTAGCGTTACATCTTAAATCGATTCATCACCATGATGAAAGAGCTTTTGCGTGGCGTTTAGCATCACATCGTATACGTGACAAATATACTTTTGAGTCTTTGCGCATGCGCAAACTCTATAGCGTATCCTAAAATTATACTTCGCCAGGATGAGAGTGGTATTGCGTACCGGGAACACTATATATGTTTCGATGAGAAATCTGTTATGAATTTCTGCGCAAGCGCAAAATCTAACGTTGATACCGTAAAACCAAACTTCACTAAGATACCTTTTTGCGCAGAGTGAAGCACCATATCGGAAACAAACGAAGCTACTTTTGAGTCACTGCGCATGCTCGAACTTAAAATTTTGGATTTAATTACTTGGAAAAAATACACGTTCAGAAATACAGTTTTTGCATAATGTAAAGAACTACAATCCCATGAGCGATTATTTTGACACATTCATGTGGAACAAAATTGGGAAGACTGTGTTCGAGAACATGAAAAAAATCGATAATTAGATATAACATCATTAGAATTAATAAGGAATGATGCGCATTCATTTTAGGATCATTAGACAACGTGCGTCACGAGTGTAGTACTCTCTCTCTTTCTCTCTCTCTCTCTCTCTCTCTCTCTCTCTCTCTCTCTCTCTCTCTCTCTCTCTCTCTCTCTCTCTAAGGAAAGAGTTCACCTGAAAAAATTAATGTTATAATTCAAGAAAAGGGCACTTCAAAACTTTAAATTCAAGAAATATTATTTGGGATCTTGAATACCTTGAATGGATAGGAGTAGAACGAATATTATTTATTTTCCATTCTTTTATAAATAAATAATAACCTGAAAACATCTCATTATTTTGATAGTGAAATAATGTAACATGGACTAGTACATTTTCGGGGTTCAAACTGTATCAGAAATGCTAAGGTAGTGATATACAGAGAGGTCATTCGAGTCAAGCATTTCACCATTACCAAAATGTTGCAACTGAAACCATCCCCATCAAAATATTATAATCAATTCCTCAAGATATTTCGTTTATTCCAGATATTGCTGTAATGCTAGAAACTGGCACCCCAATACAGATATCTCACTAACTACTGCTTTAAACCCACAAGTTCCATAGGGAACAAGAGATTTATCGCACCCAACACCACAAGCACGCAGAAGTGCGCTTTTTAAAAAATTTCCTTGTATTCTTATAAAGTGATCACGTTCCTCTCTGTTTAGAAACTTGATTTTGGGATCTGCACTCTGCTTATTACACCTAAAAAGACAACGGACGGCAAATATTAAAAACAACAATAATTTATTGAATGTTAATGCCAACAAGAATACTAATACACATTTTTTTGACGATCCATAATTTCATACAGACTGTATTTTAACATAACGATACATATTGAATTTATAGAAAAATATTATGTTTAGTACTTTTTAGTCTTTCCTATCTAGTCTTCGTCTCCTTTCGTTTTCTAGTTTAAATTAAGTCTGCCACAGCGACTGTTTGCTTAACATTTTATTCATTAATTAAACAATAATAATTCAGAAGTGCCCGCTGTCAATGAGCGAATAGATTGCTCTACAAATTTCATTTATAAATATATATATATATATATATATATATATATATATAATTTGTAACATAACGTATTATATAATTACATAGCGTGTACATTTATGGAATTTTATCTAAAGTATTAAGTCCTCTGAGATCCTAATAAATCAGGTAGCATCATCAAATTATACCATCCACGGTAATGCCTAGCAACTTGCGGGCTTCATTAAAATGATTAATGCGACCTGACGACCGTCTCCTAAAAGGTTGACGTAAAGGATGAATTTTCGCATGCCGCGCCAACCACTGCATTAACCAACCCAACCAACCGGGCGCAAGAGCTCAATCACCAGCGCAACACCCGCAAACACGCACGCGTGCCGCATTTTGTTTTTGCTTTTCGCTACACCTGACGTGTTTGCGTTCTTCGCGGCTTAGAGACTTCATTTTCGAGAGGCGCGCGTTTTCTGGCGTGTAAACAACGCCTCGCCCACGCGCACGCGGGCCCCGCGTTCGTGTGTCACGCACGCGCCCCAGGCCGCGTGCCGAGCGGAAGCGAATTTCCGAGCGCGCGTTGAATCATCGTCGGATCGATGCTTCTCTTCTCCGCGCCGCGCCGCGTCACGGGCAGAATTGTGGGGCCTCTCCTTTGAGGAGGTCGGGGGCTCCGCGGCGTCTTCTGGGAAACGGGCGACGCTGCGAGCAGCTCGTGACTCACCGAAGTCCAATTGCGGAACGCGGTGTGATGTTAGGGCCACGAGATGTAGGAAAACACAACTTTGTATTTATTTATTTGTTTATTTATTGCAAAATGTGATGATAGAATTAACACTCAGTAATGAGGCTTTTCAGTTGCGATTTAAATAAAAGATAATAAGGGGCTATGATGAACTCCTTTAAACATTAGAACTGAGAATTAAAAAGATGATACAATACTTGCTGATTATTGAAGAGATTATTGTTATCGAATGTTGTGTTGAATAGGGAATTAATTTAGAATTGAAGAGCTTATTTTCAAAGTGACGACCGGCTTATATGAGTCAGGGCATCAATTGATGTTACGGCAGTGCCCAGGCAAATGCAGGAGTAGTACCGTTACAAACGGGCCACGGACCGTGCGCGTCTTCCTAGTCCTAATCTCGCCCTTTACTTACACACACTCACACACAAATTGCCACATAAGCCGGGAGATCAGTCGGAAGCATAGAACTTTCCCTGACTGGGTGGTGCCCGCTGGTGGAAGATACATTGATGAGGAAAACCCTGTAAGTTGTAGGCTAGGTTGGCGTCGGATCTCGCCATCTAGTGGAGAAAGAATACCGCCGCCTGTGATGGAAATGCACGACACTTGCAGACCAAAGACCATAGCAGTAGACGTGTCCAAAAGCACGAAATGATACATCAATCCAAAGCGACTTCCAAATCTTCTTTTGGGTTTGTTTCCAAGTTAATTAATGTATTCTTAAGGCGCTTCTCCGTCATTCTGTCAATTATTGTGTTTATAAACGGTGTCCAAAAATCGTTGAATTGTATGTTGCACTTTAAAGCAAATTTTGATTACTGTCCCTTCCTGAAAAAAAAAAAATATATTTCTTAGAGACACGCCACTTTGGGAATAATATTCTTTATTATCATCAACTCCAAAGGGCGTCTCTTTCGGCGAGGTTGCAGACCCCGTCTTCAGAGAAACGTCGCGACGGTGCGAGGAGCTGATGACTCACACGCAGGCCGTGCGTGGCGCGTGGGCCAATTACGGGACGCGGCGTGGGCCACGAGGTGTTTGAAAACAGACACTTTGTCTACTGCGGAAATCATTGCGAATTGGAGCCTGGAACTGGGATGTGAGGAAATTTATATGTCAGAAAGTTTCGCGAATTAGGCTAAATGGAAAACAGCAGGCAACTTCCAACACACGTTACGCTAAAACACATGTTATCATAGAGTATAACTCGAAAATGATGTGTACTAGACTCGGTTTTGTGACCCCAGAGTTCTATATTAAAATGCATGCTATTTTTCATTTTAAAGCGCTGTTTTAAAAAGTGTGAAATGTTCACTCGGATCAAACTAGAAATGCAACTCAAGAAGAAGTTAATCACGTGAATATAAATCTGCCAAACGTCCTCGTTTGATTATTCTCCAATTGAAATAAGATGCTTTACGAAGATTGCTTGCTTATGACGTTTTACGATACTTAATTCTAAATCAGTAATTAACAAGCAGTCCACACGTTAGTTGTCGTCAAGTCCGCGAGCTTGGGATGGTGATTGACGTGACATGGCGGGGAGCGGTCAAGCGTGGCGGGGCCGGGCCTGGCGTGGCGGGGTAGGACCTAGAGTGGCGGGGCAGGGCCTTGCATGGCGGGACAGGGCTGGCGTGGCGTGACAGGGCCTAGCATGGTGGGGCGGGGAATGCCTGGCGTGGCGGGGTCCGGCGTGGCAGGACCTTGCGTGGCGGGGCTGGGCCTGGCTTGGCGGACGGGACGTGACAGAGCGGGCGTGGCGTGGCGTGGCGTGGCGCGGCGGGCACGCGCCTGGGCGGCGCGGGCGGCGTGACCCAACGACGCGACAAAACGAGTCGGCGGCGGGAGGGCGGGCGGGCGGGCGCCGCTGCGTGCCACTTTGGTCCACCTGCGGGGGTACTGTTAGAGGAAGGCGGCGGCGGCGGCGGCCGAAAAAAGCTTCTCGGCTCCACGGGCGCCCAGCGTCCAGCGCACCGTCACAGGCGGCGCCCGATAGAAAAGGGCTCAGGGAGAGAGAACCGCTCATGCAGTTTTGATTGATCAGTGATTCCCGGCGCATCAATTCTCTAGTTACTCCCGTAGTGTAGTGCACCTTCCCGGGAGATGGCAACGTTCCTCCCTCACTGGATTGTGAGATCCGCCGCCTACCTACGTCGTCTTGCGCAGTTTCCCCCTCTACGAATCTCCCTCAAAGAGGCTTTTCCTCAGCCGGGGCAAACGCTAAAATCCCGAACTGGGTGATAAGAGTGTAAGAGGGTGAGAGAGAAAGTGTGTGCATTTGTGTGTGTTTAAGAGAGGTAGGGAAGAGGAGAGGTTACGAATAAGAAGGAAAAGATCGCCTGTTTGTGGAGATACTACTCCGTCATTCGCTTGATTTTGATTGAAGAATCCGCGATCCATATTACCGATCAAAGCTAGAATTCTACTCCAGTGATTGAATTCGATTTTGTTATGGGGCTAGTATCGAAAACTAGGACAGCAGTTGCAGCGGAGAAAAACGGAAGTCATGCCATTGAGGCAGCGAAGACAAGCATGCAGATTTCAGATACTAATGCTCGTTTATATTTGGCGAACACATGCAAGTCAATAGAAGACCAGAACGATCGAGTATCGAGTGTTACCCACGCAAATGACTAGAAAATGGAAACCTCTAATTCTGAATGTAGAAAGGGTTCCCTAGAGAGTCGTGGATTGGACAAGTTGCAAAAACTCCAAATTTTGGCTTGTTACTACCTCTGAGCCATTCAATTGCATCCGGGTATTTTGAAGAACCCGGTCTTAGAATGGTGTTACAAGGTTCTATCACTCTTTGAGAAAATTGCAGTGCCATTTTGATCACACATTCTTTTCTATAAGTATGATTTGAAATCATTTTTTATGTGACATTGATCTGGCAATAGAGATTTTGAACATGTCGAAACAGCGTGTCTGTTTGAACATCTTCATTTTCAAGTCGTGAGATATGACACTAGAGAGCATAAGGAAAAGTCAATTATTGTGGTTTGTTTATAAAATACTGAAAATGAAGTCGTGTAGAATGCCATTATAACCGTTTTGAATGAAAATCTTGTAACTGCAGAGGAATAAAACAAGACGTTGAAGTTGGCGACGGCTATCGCATTGAACTAAGTTTGAATTACTTGTGAATAATTTCATTTTGTGACTGTGATAAGGTAAGACATGCAACACCACCACTTACGGCGTAATACCATCAAATTCATCATTCATCTTTTTACGAAGACAGATATTCCACGCTTCGCAACAAACTTATTATGATACTATGGTTTAACTCGAAACGAACAGCTGATTTAACTGTTGACTTACTGATGTCACTTATGAGAGAATTATAATCATCATTTGTTATCCGTTTTTGAAATCAATTAATGTATAGTAATATAAGATTCCCTCCATCATAAAGTGAAACAATCTCGATTTCGTTCAAAATGTCCCCATCTACTCCCGAACGTCTCATTTTATATTTTTTTTAATAAAGCCAAAAATATGTTTTCTGGTAGTAAACATTACGTCAGGAATGGCCACAAAAAAAATGCATGAGCGGCGTATAATTTCTTCTGATACATTTGTAATCGAATTGCAGCCATACAAATCTGAAACATTTCGAATGTTAGTTACGACATCCCAATTCGCAGAACAATATTTACCAAGTGCGGAGTAGGAAAAGAAGTACATTGAAAACAGTGAATTTTGGAAAACGTTTGCGAAAAATTTCCAGCGTGTTGTAGTCTTCCAGTCGCTCATTACAGAAGGACATCTAGCACTAAAGTGGTTGATTTTTCTTATTTTGTTAATGAAGAGAGAACTCCACTACCCACGGTGCAGACGACGATGTTTACAATACTCTGCGTTTTAGGGATTTACAGGTTTAAGATCTTTCAAAAATTGATGAAGTGCGTTTTAGGGACGATTTACACAGAGATTTCATTAGGTCTAAAGCCTATTACTAGGCTTCGGACGTTATGAAATATGAAGTAGCAATTTTGCACGATTGTAATACACTATCAATATGAATACTTTCACTAGATTTCTCAGACGAGAAAGTAAAAGTCTGGTATACCACAAACACTTCACAAGTCATCCATATCTCAATATTCCTCATTATAAAAAGTCATGCTTGCATAGTGTCATAATGGCTTAGAATTAAATATTTGAAATATGCATTCGTACCCGCTATATCTGATACCGTTCTGCTCAATCTCTAATGCAATAATGTAAAATAATGACATTCATTACAAGATATTGAGTTCTCAGCTATCACGTTCGCTACGATAAATGTTCACTGATTGATTTTAATAATAAAAGTTTTAATTAGGTCACATAAACAATAAAAATCCTGTCTATGGATATTTTAGAAAGAAAATATTTCCAAATATATAAAAACGTCATTTAAAATTGTAAAATATTGGTCATTGTAGATATATGTCTCTCCAGTAATCAACATTTTCAAAGTTGCATTGTATTTAATATACATTTAAAAACAACACGTTGAAATTCATTACGGCATTATCCATAATGTCCTTTTAAAATAATGCCATCAATATAAAAAAATAAAATTCTAGTACAATAACTACTATAAAAAATAATTTAATAATAATATTTTAACTCAATCTATTAACGCGAATATTGGTACATTCACGATTTCAGTGGTTTGAAATCAATGTTAAGAGGATTATTTAATAGGTAATTGTAATATTTTCTAATAATCATTACATTATCTGAACAATGTTTTCTATTTAACGTAGTTTTTACATTATATCTACATTAAATAGAAAACATTGCTCAGATAAAGTAATGATTATTAGAAAACATTACAATATTTTAATAACTATAAGTATTGTACGCGGCATTTGATACTCATATAAAATTTTCATTTACAATATTTAACTTAATGGTGAAAATTGGTTTAACTTTTAATTATTTCATATGTTTTTTTTCAGCAGTTTTTTCAACAGTTTTAAAATAGTATACCGTCCAAATGTAACTCAACAAACTTATCAAAACCTTGATTACTTAGGTGTCGGTTATAGATACACTCTCTTTTTCCTGCGTAACATGATATCCGACTTGGAATGCAGTCGATGGACTAAGTATAAAATTACAAAATACCGATCCATTGTCCAAGAACAAAAGTGGAATAAATTTGAATGACTTACCAATACAACGAAATGACAGGCAAATACAGCATTTTTTACGTCCTACAAGAAATTTTACAGTCGTAATTGCTAGCAGTGTGAGTGCGGCTAAGTGCTTTCAGCATTTTTCCTTAGATTTGTAGTACATTCTCTCACTAGGCCGTGGCGTGTCGTTCAAAATTCCAGAGGTTCTGGGAGGCACTTGGGAAAGTCCGCACCCGGTCTGAAATATCCGGTTATGCAGTCTAGAATTACGGCTTGTGCTGAGCTTGCGCAAGGCGCTTCAATCGCGAACTGACTGCCCTCCTGAACTGAATTCCGAGCGGGCGCCACCCCACAAACGCACTCTCCTGTTGCATCGAGATCCGAGCAGCCCCAGAAAGCTTCCATCAGGGAATTCCACGAGCAAGTGCTCATATAAAAGCCCTGGTGGCGAACAGATATTATCTAACACGTGTTTATTGTGCTACATTCTACGTAAGTGGTATTCAAAGAACTTAGCGCTTGTTGTGTCAACACGTAAATGAGGATGGATTTTCCTAGAAACACCCATTCAACTTTTACAGACCTTCTAACGCGTTTTTATTGGAGGCGAATTCCAGAAATGCTTACGCGCTTTTGAGATAATAAAGTCACCACCACGTCAACAAATAACGAGGTGTATCGTTGTGCAGAAGACCTAGAGATATTTCCAAAAGAGCGACAACGAGAAGTGCTATTTGTATCGCACACGAAATCACAAATAGTGGTTCACGTGACCACATTATTTAACGACTTAAATGATCGCAAGGAGATAGAACAGTAAACAAAAATAGTTTTCTGTCAACGGAAGATCTTCGGACAAAATGGACAGAACAGAGAAATAGATTCGCAGCTCTACACACGAGGAGATTATTGAGGAAATCATCCAGAGATTGACGGGTGAACACAGAGTGTTAGGGGACAAGTGTGCCCTGCCGTCCATCTCGACGCCGCTCCCAGCGAGCGGAGAAAACTTTCCAACGCGGCGCCCCATGGAAGCGAGCCGCAAGAGACCATCGCGCTTGCGGAAAACGGCGGGCAGGAAAAGCGTGGACAACTTGGCATCGCCGTGCTGTGCCATCCCTGCACCCCCACGCCGCCCCGGGCGCCTTACCTGCACAAGAGCAGCGGCGGCGGCAGCAGCAACGGCAGGAACTTCTTCGTCTGCGCTGGGGCGGGCCTGGCGGTGCGCTCTCCATGAACGCGAGCCGGGCGGCGTCCACGTCCTCATGGGGCGGGACCGGCCCCACGCGGCGGAGCGGCCTCGTCACCCGCGCACAGCATCACCCGCGCCGGCGGGGGGAGGGGGGGCACACACACTCGGCCGGCGGCGATGGGGCTGGAGGAGCAGGCGCGCTTCCAAACAGGTTTCGGTCAACGCGAGCCAGCCAGCGCACGAGCGTGCTGTGGGGCTCGAGAGCCGAGCGGGTCCGTGTACGGCGCGTTGGCCGGACGCACACTCGAATGACAGGCCGACGGCGGCGGCACCCACCCGCAGGTAGGCCTCCGCCGCCGCCGCCGCCGCCTCGGCGGTGGGGGACGGGGGAGGGGCGGTAGGAAGGACGCGACCCGCAGGTGAGGTGGTGGGGTGGGGGTGGGGAGTGCCCGCGCGGCCCACCGGAGCAGCCCGGCCCGGCCCGGCCCAGCCCAGCCCGGCCCGGCGCGGAGAGGAGCGGAGCGGAGAGGAGAGGAGAGGTGCCCGTCCCGGCGTTTCGTCCTCCGAAGGCGGCGGCGGCGGCGGAGCGCCAGACGAAGAAATGGTTTTCACGGAAATTTGGGGTAGGTAGCGGACGAGGGTGGTTGAGGCAGGGGGCGAGGGGTGGGGAGGGCGCACTGCCCGCCGCCGACATTCCGCGTGGACTGCGGATAGGGGTTTCGGTTGTTCTAAGGAGCCCGGCACTGCATTTAGCTAAACAATAGTTCCGCGGTCTTCTTTGTGCCCGGGCCGCGCGCGCTCCATTTCGGAAGAGGCGCTCCCCGCGGCCCTTTGAGGAGACACCGCCCACTGCCCCGCACGCCTAATTAAAATTCGACGCGACAGTGTAACAAGCAAGGGTTTCGGTTTTCGGATGTATGGATATGTTGCGGTACTAGGTTCGATGCGACATTTGGTTTCGATACCCCAAAAGAACAACAAACAATCGATATCTCGGTGTTACCCTTTTCAAAAACACACACACACACACACAAACAAGTTGCAGAATTTGAACAGATTTTTTCAGCTTCAAAAGTTAATAAGTTACCGCTTCATCAAGGAAACTGGAAGCGTGAAGAACGAAATAAGGGTCTATATCCCCTGTATTGATTGTTGTAGAACGAGAAAAGTTATGCGGGTTAAAGAAATGTCAAATAGTTTTACGAATATTTTAAATTCATTTCATTCATTACTGTAATGTATGAAACTTGTTTAATTTGTAGCATTTAAATTTATCATTGAATATTTTTATTTCTTAATCTAAATTAAAGTAATGTAATAGTGACAATCATTAAAATGCATATTGTTAAAAAGCTTTTTTCTGTCATCTTTGATCTCTACTATTGATTGATCACTTTTAATGCATATACAAACAATATCCCAAAAAACAGTATCGTTATATCACGTAAGGGAAGGTAATGTTACATTTACTTGATTGGTATGGAAAATAACATACATAAATGAAAGATAATTCGTAAGAATGGAGGACTGAATTTGCAAATGAAGGAGGGTTGGCAACACTGAGTATCAGCGTACTGAATGTATCGGAGAGGCGAAGTGGCGGTTCGCAAACTCATGTAAGCTCATTGAAAAAACCTGACTACCTTCCCATTTGCTCTTTTTGCTGTGGACCACAAAAGATGATTCATTCACAGAGAAAACACCACCTTTTGTGTGAGTCACTACCGCAGACACGCACAGCATTGTCTTTCTAAAAATATCGATATGCAAATGTGCACTCTGGTAGGAAACTGTCTCGCTTTACATTTTTAATCTGCGATTAATCACCCATTGTAACTTTTTTAGATTTATACTCCAGTACTATAGTTAATATTTTACAGATAACAATTTATTTTAAAAAACTACAATTAAAAAACAACTGATCAAGAGTGTAATTGAAATTATTTCCAACAAACTTACTGATATAAGTAATCGAAAAGTAAATATTTTTCGGTTGAAAAACAAAAACAAATATTTACATTTTTTCTGTGTAAGACCAGAAATTGTCAATTTATGTTTAGGAATTTGACTATATCAAAATTAGCCAACAGTTTCGTAACTCTACCTGTTCCAATCTTTCTGAAGTTTACCCAACTCGTGATTTCAAAAACAAATAGTAAGTTACTATAGGTATACATTTCAGTTGAAATAAAAATTATGAAAGTAAATATTTTCATAAACAAGAATTTTTGAATCGATTAGATCGATGTTGAGTGTTTCGAAACAACTTTCGAGATACATGAACATGATTGTGAGACATGAATAGAAGCTTTGATAACCAAATTTACATTTCTATTTCGTACGATTCCACTCTTTGGTTAAAATACGGCATATTACTCTACATGTATAACCCTTTCAATAAGTCATTCTGAATATTGTAGGTTTTTCCTGAGACTGTTATTGTAATCTGCACGACGAAATCCAACAAATTCCAATATCCACTCAAAATAGAGAAATAAATGCTTATACATTCCCATACATTTGCTACATTTGAAGGGTTCATAGATGTAGAAATGTCACATACTAGACACGTAAAATTGAAAACGATCCGGGGTGAATTAAATTACATGGGAAAGAGATATGTCTAGATCTCAGAGTAATGTTATTGTCTAAAACATCAAAAGGACTGAACATTGTAATTGAATCTTTGAGAATGATTCTAGAAGTAATGATTTTAAAATTATATTCTTTAATAAAAAAAGGGTAAGTACTTGTTTTATATTTATCAAGAAGCTTAGAAGATACGGGAAAACTTTTTCTGTGTTATAATTAAGATTACGCGATGAAAATGCTATTTACGGCAAAGCATTTTCGTGTAAAATCTTTAAAAATTTGAACGCGAAATTGGACTTGGCAAAAGTAAAACACGAATCTCTTTCTAGAGCCCAATATTTATTACAGAAGTTTTATTCAGCTTACACATTTTTAAATTAATTTCTATCGAGGGATGTTTTTTGGTCGTCAATTATAAACCAAAGCTGTAATTGAAATGGATGCCGCGATCTTTTTAAAAAACACATGCCGAATATTAAAACTGATTGAAAATGGAACGTCACGATTGGTTTGATTGTAGAGCAACGACACTGAGTCAGCAGCAATGATAAAGTATACAAGCTATGAAAACATTCTATGTAGTATAAATGCCATCTACTGAAAAGAAATACGTAACTGTGTGGTTACTGTCTATATCTTCGATCTTATATGCTTCCTGTCTTGAAACTTGCTTCATCATTATCCCGTCAGAGATAGAATAGCCGTTCCTGATTTACCAGTCTCTTGTATAAGTGAAAATAAAAGGAATTAATGACATAAGTTATTTTCTTGTAATCGCCACTTCTATCGCAACGAAACACGCCAGTATGTTATTTACGTTTAGTCAAACAAAGTAAATTACTAGAGGGTGGATTTTGATGACCTAAAACATTGTCAAATATGATTAATAAAATGCTCTTAAAATGCTTTAAAATTTCCCTAAAAACAAAGAAAAATTATTTAAACAAATTGATCAAAATCACTTCAGATGAAGAGCTGTAGCTGTTGGATATGTTACTGATGTAGTCGAGGCTTCTTCCTTTTGTTCAAGTGAACTCGGTCGCTAACTTTTGGCTTGGACTGTTCTCTAAGAGAAAATCTCTGGCTTTATCGTGAAATCGACCGAACTGAAAATGGCGCTGTGTCGCAGGAACCTTACATTACATAGTACTCACAACGGCTGGCATTACAATATATGAGCGAAGAAATCGAACAAGCTTCTCAGAAATTCTGTGGTGAACATTTGTTGCACCTCGTAAATACTGTTTGAACTAAGTCATTAAAATCGATTAAATCAGCAAAAAATGGATTAAAAGTGGCATAAAAACTTAAACCTATTAGTCGATTTCGACAAATAATGCAAAATAAATTACATATAGAAATGGTTTATTTCCTTTTGTCATAACATAAAATTAATTTATATACTAAGCGACATTGTCCTGAAGTGAAGAGCAAAAAATTGACATTTCATTAATATCCGCCTCCTAAATATTACAATAAGATATTCCATTATTTTTTTCATTATTTTTTCCCACGAATAGAACAAGGGACCCTCAAAAATGCCACAAGTCTAATTTTCATTGGGCTCTGAATTTTCGAAAATTTGTAAAAGCTAGGAATAATGCGAGAAAGTACTGTTGGTATCACCACTAGTTCAGCAAGAAAAGAAAGTCATGAGAAACTTCGAAACTGTGGTATTTCAAATTACGCGTCATTCGGAAGCTAGCCTACCGCAAATATCCCTTGCGAAAGCTGAAGCTCGAAGCACACACACAGTCGGACTTCGGTCACAGCCGGGAGGTACTAGTAGGGGGAAACAAGGAGCGTGCAACAAGGGAGGTTTATCGACTGACAGCCCATTGGCGCTGCACTATTCGCATTATACAATGCGAATAGTACTGTGCACGCTTACTGATGGTCATTCTAAATAGCAATATTAATAGCTAGATGCACTATCAATAGCTTGATACACTTGGACTAGCACAGTGGATAAAATAGATGAAAACTAGTGGTGCTAGAGCATGACATAAGACATTTTCGAACTAGTTTATTTTTCTTTGGTCGGAACTTTTCAGTTTTACCCCACCCTTCTCCTAGTGCCATTTATCGTCACCAAAAAGTATATTTTATCACATTTTCTAATGTTTTCGATCCCCTAATGATACAAATAAAATATGATATAAAGAGTAATATTGATGGCCTCTAAGAAAATTCTCATTGAAATTTTTAGAGTGATTTATTACAAAATGTCGCTTATAAAAATGTGCATTTTGAAGCATATTTTCGTCCAAAACTTTTGTAATGACAAGAAACTTCACTAGAAATCATTTGAACAACTTCTCCTCACAAATGCAATAATGTATACAAATAGCCCATAATGTCAAAAATTAGACGTCAAAAATATTTCAATGAATTACTTTAGTATTTTTAAAACAACAAAGAAAACAACAAAGCGACATTTATCTCATTTTATTCAGTGAGGGCACTATCCTCTATCAAAAATACCTATCACCTGCCTCTATGAATAATTGGAGTCTTTTCGAGAAAATGACATTTGAGCGTTTTTGAAAATAAGGAAGTTTGAGCTAATTTTCACAGAAAACTTTTGAGTTTTCAAGGAATACTTTCCGGCATAATTTGAAAAACATATTCCCATAAAAGTAACATTGTATTCAAAACGCTGAAAATATCAATATTAACAATGTGAGAGAAATTTTAAAATAATCATTTGTTTATTTTTGGAAAAACAACAGCAAACAAAGCACAGCAAAACGAGATTTGTGTCATCTCTTACAGTGCATTTATCACAATCCCTATTGAAAGTTTAAAGAAAAAATGGAGCCATTTTTGCGAATTTTTGAAAATGTTCAAGAGACAATGTAAAATACCCCCAAAATTAAAGAATGTTTTTCAAAAGAAGCAGAGCTCTGTGTTGGGCCAGATCGATCGGGGAATATTCATTATGGAAAACTTCGTGCAAATAGTGAAGAGGCTAGAATTGTTCAGGGACGGAAGGAAAGACAGACGGTAGGACATTTTGAAAAAAAAAGAAAGAAAAAAAAAACACCACCACTTTTTCGATGTCATGGGACTCCAAAGTCGTATTTCCGTTGAAATCTTTTCAAGGGAAACTTTTGAGTTCCGAGAAACCTCATAAAAAAAGCACTTTTACTCACAAATCCAATATTGTAAAAAGAAAGCATGTAATATAAACGTTAACGATGAGAGAAATATTTCAAAAAATTACATTTGTGTAATTTTTGAAACTGAAAATGTATCAAAATGGTGTTTATGTCATGTCATTTACTGCATTTATCTTTATCCGTTCAAAACGTTTACAGAAACATGTTGGAGCCCTTTTGGGAAAGTGTTGTCTAAGAGTTTTTTGAAAATGCGTAATTTTGAACTCATTTTCACAGAACACTTCTGGGTTTTTGAGAATCTTCATAGGAAATCAATTGCAGAAAAAGTGTACTTACAAATGCAATAATGAATTTAAAAAAAACTGAAAGTAATATTAACGATGTGAGAGATTTAAAAATATACTTTTGTAAAATTGTTGAAAACTAAAACAAAATAAAATTTCTGTAATGTTTTCAATACATTTAATCGTAGAAAATAAAATTTAAAGAAAAAAATGGAGCTATATTTTAGAAAAAAATTTATTTAAATTTTTTAATTTTGCTCATGGTTTACAAAAAATTGGGCGAAAACTACTAATATTTTCAAAATATTGAACATGACACTAATTAAAAAAGTAATGGTGAACGAAAAATTGTATATAAAGAAAAATGTGTATCAAGTGAGTCTTAGAAGGAAGTCCAAAAAATTTCAAATTTTTGCAATTTTCGAAAATTTGGAGTTAAGTGAGAATCGAATCTAAGCAATGATCACCGCATTGTTATAAGCAATGCAAATAAACATTTTGGAGCCTTTTCTGAGCAAATTGTGAAATTTTCTCAGTGGCTTCATGCAAAGTAACCCCCAAATTGAAGAAAAAAAAGAGGCGCTATTGTGAAATCACGGGGCTTTGGGTCGGGCCAGTTCGATTGGAGACTACTGGCGGAAATCTCATGTATAATTTAGTGAAGTTTACAGATGGACGGAGCGAACAGATAGACAGACGACCGTTTAAAAAAATACTTTTTCGAAATATCTAAACACGTATTTCTGTTGAAGTACCGAAATATATTTTTGGCAGTTTCTCTCTACTTCGTATACACGTACATAAACGAGAAAGTAAAAATAGTTTCCTTCAGGTATTGTAGCGATAGCTCAATTGCATAATCCAGTTAATAGGACTGTGAACTTCCCGTTAGGGATTCTGAATGACTAGCCACACCAGAAACAGTTACTTACCAATGGAGATTTAACTCATCCCACGGCTATCACCTCAGGTTGGAGTAATGCACACGCAGTCTGGCATCCGGATGCGCCAGAGCGCGACCGAAGTCTCCCCTATTGAGCTTGAGGAGAGCATCTTTGCCGCCACGACGTTGCCAACTTTCCATATTAGTGCTGGAATCGAAAACGCTCCCGTGTTTTGCGACAAAGCCCTCCTCAATTACACACGAGTATTGGAAACTGCCAAGACGACGAATTCAAGTGCCCATCCAGGCTGTTACAGTCCGGGGTACAGTGGGAGGGGGACACAGAGCTCGAAACTATCTCCTAACCATCTTAGCGCTACCAAAGTCATTATCGCCCAGTTGCGAAATGAGAGTAACCAAATTCATGGATGGAAACGAAATCTTAGATCTGCGCCGAAAAAATAACACATTTCTGGGAGAATCCCTCAGCATCGATTTGAATAATTATATCGCGTAAGTCAAGTACTAAGGTTATTAGTTCCGTTAGTGTAGTATATGTTATATTCACGGAGGTAGAGTTGTTTCTGCTCAGCTGGAGATCCGAAGCCAACTACTCGTCGGCTTGCGGGCTTTCCTCTTTTCAGTTATCTCCCCGGCGGAACACTACCCATGCTGGGATAAGGTCTAAACTGCCAACACCAATCCCCACATGTGTGGCAGGATAGGGCTTGTAAGAATAAGTGTGAGTTTAACGGGAGAGAAGGGGGAGAGATGAGGAAGGAAAAGTTGCATGCGGTCAGGGGCTCATTTATTGGGGTACTGTACCTATGTTCCTATTTCAATTTCTAACCCATATGTATTTACACTTATGCTTTCTTATATTTCATATTTATGCTTATCCTGTTTTGTCTCTATTATATATATTATGTTTATGACATAACGTATTTTTCTTGTGGTTAGTCTGCAATAAGTTAATTACTGTGACTCGTCGATGTACACTCTTTTCTGGGCAATAAAATATTATTATTATTATTATTATTATTATTATTATTATTATTATTATTATTGTTATTTCTTACAGCATTACTTCGGTATTCTTCTGGTATTGATCGGAAAAAGAACGAACAATTACCAACCAGAGCTGAATGAGAGAATTCTCCTCTACATAGAGAATTCGATCCAGTTATGCAGTTAGGGTTGAAGACTCGCTACCGTTGGGTCTCGAACACTAATTCCACAAGGTCTACGAAGCTGCCGGGGTAACGATGTTGTCGCTGAGCTCTAGCAGATTGATGCGGAGAGGCTCCGAAAAAATTCTACAAAACTCTTTCTTCCTCTTCGGTCTACGTCTCGTATACACGAGAATTGAAAAGAAGCTACGATTCATTGATTGATTGTTTAGTGATTTGGGGAGCGTTAATTGCTAAGGTCATTAGTCTCGTAAGTGTAGTGCATGCTCTTTCCTCGGGAGGTGGCGGTGGTCTTCCCAGGTGGATGGCGAGGCCGGGCCCCGACCTACTGTCAGCTAGCGGGGATTTTCCTCAACCAGGTATCTCCCACCAGCGGGGCACCGCCTCAGCCGGGACAAGCTCTAAGATTCCGACTGGTCTGCCAACAGGTGTGGTAGTGTAGTGCATGGAAGTGTGTATGTGTAAGGGGTGAGGATAGGACAAGGAAGAGGAAGGAAATATCGCGCGCGGTCCGTTTGTTACGGTATTGCTCCGGCATTCGCCTGGTGTTGATCGAATAAACCACGGAAATTTTGCGACCAGAGAAGTTGGCCGCAAGAATTGTCCTCCAGACAGCGTCTGAATTCGACCTAGCTGACGAACTAGTGTCGAAAATCCTTACACCGTCGGGACTTGAACCTAGGACCTCCCGGTCTGAGGAACTGCAGTGACTCAGGTGATGCCCTGAGCAACCTCTTTCGCTAGGAAGTACGAGCTACGGTGTTGAGTAGGGAAATGGAAAGTGACAGAGAAGAGAAATGTGAAGCTTAACATGTTAGCATTTGCTATTCGATATACAGGATGCCTACTCAATAACAGTGCGGCCGCGGTGCTTCGGAGTCCCGGAAGATGGGCCATGGGATTCAGCGGGAGCTGACCTCGCGACGGCCCTTGTTTGTCCTGTGCTTCCACACAATTTCCTTCGCGATTCATGCTCCTACAAAATACCTTAATATTCCTTTGTTAAAGTCATCCTTTCTATGTTACACATTTCTTCAAGAGTGTATGTTTCTGAAACACCGTTAGGTGCCGAAACGTTGGCATCTCTGCCTAGGACGCGGCGTGTTCCGGACTGCCAAGTAGCTGCTCACTCCGGCTGCGGAAACCTACTCACCGTTATTTAGCGTGCGTTGTTTTTGTATACTCTATACTTCTACACCTCCCACAACAAAACATCATAGGGCAACACTACATCAGGAGAACTCGCCGACCACAGACTAAGTACTTTTCTCAATTGACTGTCTGATAGTTCTCAAAACGTCATAAAATATCTTTGATTCGAAGTGATGTTATCTGCACGAAGTGATCCTATTTGCACAAAGGGATGCACTTTCGAAGAGTTGCATTGTGCTATCGGCTTATTATGATTTCAATCCGGATATTATCATTTCGTTCTTTATTAATTTCTGGAAACTGGGAAGTTCTGTGTCGATAGTAAACAAAACTGTCCTACCAGAACATCCGCTTCCGCCGGGTCCGGGCAACAAGCAATACCGCGTGCGGGCAATTGACAGCTCAATCTTGGTGGAATAGGACATGGCGTGGTGGAACAAGACGGAATGGGACAGGGCGGGACAGGGCATGGTGTGGTGGGGCGAGACGGGGCGGAACAATGCAAAGCGTGGTGGGACAGGACGGGGCGGGGCAGAGCAGGGCATGACGTGGTGGGACAGGACAGGTCATGGCGTGGTGGGACGCAGCGGAATGGAGGAAGGGAGGCGGCGGAAATAAAAATGCTGACGTACGGAGCGCACAAGCTAAATAGAAATGGGTGCAGGACGCGGAGAGAAAAGCTCTGCAACCGCTCTGCCTGGAACGAAAGGTTGTAGTTTGAAACTCGGGTAAGCCATGATGAATGTTTACAGATAATGTTGAGTATTTGGAGGAAATAGCCAAAAATCAAAAATTGTCAAACAACGACAATCAGAGAGAAAAGGAGGGATATATTGAGGGAGAGAATAGAAAAAAAATGGAGAAAGCCAGAGAGAGAAAGAAACAGGAAGAGCATAACAGAGGATAAGAAGATATGTGAGAGGCGAGAAAAAAGAGAGAGACGAAGAGGAAGGAAGAGAGAAAAAAGAGGAAAGGAGAGAGAGAAAGAGAGGAGAGGAGGAAGAAAAATAAATACGATGGACAAAATAGATGGAAGGAGAGATAGAAAGAGTGATGAAGGGACAGAGGAAGAGAGAGTGAGTAAGGGAGAGTTAGGAAGGAGAAAGAGACATGGGGAAGTCAGCAAAAAATAGAAAAGGGGAAAGGTAGAAGAAGGGAAAGAGAAAATAGAGAGAGCGAGAGGGTGAGGGGGAGGGAGGGAGACAGTGAGAGTGGAAAATAAACGCAGGAAAAAGAGGACGAGAGAGAAAGAAAAGGACACTAAACAATTGCAGATGTATGAAGAGATTTCTTCCGATGATTTCATCACCCCGGCGCTGGTAAATGCGCCGAACGGGACATGAACTTTAGCCGGAATAATGCAACAAGACTAGCCGCCTCGACGCCCTACGCGGGTGCGGGAAAGAGTCCTCTGAGGCGAGCGAGTGAGTTTCGTTCCGGGCTTCTAAGGGCCCAATTCGGTGAGTGAAGAGCCTGGGCGGTCTCAGTGTTCCTTCTGTTGAAACATGAGATCCGGCGCCGACCACCACTCCGGCTTGCAGTTTTCCAAATCCAGGTATCTCCCCCAAGCCGGGACAAGCTCTAATCTCTCCACCGGTCTCCTGAGATGTGTGGTAGTGCATGGACGTGTGTGTAAGGGACGAAGATGGAGGAAAGATTGCGCGCGGTCAGTCGGGAGATTTCAAGGTACTCCTCCGACAGTCAGTTCAGATCAAAGGTATTGACCGAGAAACTCCTAATCAGAGCAGCCGGCTCCTAGAATTTTCCTGAAGACAGTCTCTGAATTCGCCAGCCCAGGAGCCCTGAGGGTTGTTAAGTGATTTAGAAGATTCTTTCCGGGCGCGTCCATTGCTTTCAGAGCAGGGATTGTTGCATACAGGCGGTGATATTCCTCACCCGGTAGAACATGAGATCCACGCTGACGTACATGTCATATTAGGAATTTCCTACATCCTATTATTTCCCCCCAGTGGAGTATCCCCCCAGCTGGGACAATCTCTAAGCATCCGACTTGTCTAGGAGGATAATGCATGTAAGTTTATTTAAGTATTGGGTGAGGATAGGACAAGCAGTAGAAGTACAGGTCGTACGCAGTCCATGACACGTATGTTAGGATACTGCTCCGGCAGTTGCCTCGTATTAATCTGAGAAAAAGCGGCAAAATTCTCCTTCACCTCGTGCCCGAATTGGTCCTAGCTGTGTAGGTAGTATCGTAATTCAAAACCTAGGCGACGCGTAAGAGACAACGGCAATGTTGCCACTGGGCCGCCTCAGCCGGCAGAAGCCCTGAGAACTTTGCTTCTCGGGCCCTCCCCCCTCGCGCCGCAGGGCTTGCTCCTCCTCCTCCTCGTCTCCCCCGCCTTCTCCTCCTCATCTATTTCCATCTCCTCTTTCACCTCCACCTCCTCCTCCTCCAGCATCTGCCCCTCCTCCTCTCCCCCCACCACCTCCACTTCTTCTCATCTCCATCTCCTCATCTTCCCCATCTCCTCTTCCACTTCGTCCTCATGTTCCCCAGCACCTCCTCCTCGTCCGCGGTCGGCGGCGGCGGGAGCCCCTTGACCGGGGCGGGGGCGGGGGCGGGGGCGAGCGCGGGGCGCGCCAATTGACTGCCTCCCCCGCGCCCCGCGGCGGCAGCCGGCACCTGTTATTTATTTTCCCCCCGCGGGGCGCGCCCTCGTCCTGAGGGCCTGAAAGGCCCCGCCGCCTCGCGCCCCGCCCCGCCCCCCTCGGCGGACCCCGAAAACGACAGTCCTCTTTTTGTGCGCTGCCGGGGGGGCCCTTCGGGAGGCCGGCAGGGGACGGGAGGCCTTTTGAGCGATAAAGATGCGACTTTCCCGCCGCTGGGTTTCGCCCTGTTGCGATGTGTTCACTCGAATCATTGACTCCGCTGAAGACCACACGTGGCTTCTCCAAATAAAGACTGGGCTGAGAGCCGGGGAGAGTTATATTTCATTTTTTTTGTCCGGGGTTGGAGTGGCGTGTGGCCTCGGGAAAGAAATGTTATTTAGTCGGGGAGCTATATTTTTGGGTTAAGTATGCTTTCTAGTTCGTGAGTGTGTAACATTTATGGTCGTTCGTATCATTTGGATGCATTATATTCTGAAGTGTTACCTTTTATTCGTGGTAATTGTAGCGTGGAATTTTAATGGACTGAAATGACACGGGGAATGAATTCCTAAAATTGTAAACATTCTTTGTCTGTGAATGGACCTCTCAGGACTCTGGTGAAAATGTTAAGTATCTCGTCGTATCAACAGGCATTCTAACTTTATTGAAATAAATATTTTTAGGTTAGTTGTTATTTTGTTGCAATTTTTAAAGCAACTACGACTTAATGTTTTAATACAAGTTAATAAATACAAATATGAGTTAATATTTAAATAAAAATAATCGTATGCAAGACGGAGACAAAAGAACCAATTTACATTGTTCTCTACTTTATATATATATATATATATATATATATATATATATATATATATATATATATTTCAAAAAAGTCGTTTCCCGGCGCTCATTTATATAACTGTATATGACTCTTCTTATGAAGTTCCTTCGAAAGGGCGAGATACTAAAATTAAACAAATTCTGAACCTTAAATTCAACCCTTCTGTATATTATATCAATCCATAATTCATTCATTAACTACTGTTGTGATAATTAAAATGTTTCTCAATGCATATTTTGTACAAATAAAAAATAACACACACACACACACATATATATATATATATATATATATATATATATATATATATATGTGTGTTATATATATGTGTGTTTATTATATGTGTGTTATAAAAAATAACACACACATATATATATATATATATATATATATATGTGTGTGTGTGTGTGTGTGTGTGTGTGTGTGTGTGTGTGTGTGTTATTTTTTATTTGTACAAAATATGCATTGAGAAACATTTTAATTATCACAACAGTAGTTAATGAATGAATTATGGATTGATATAATATACAGAAGGGTTGAATTTAAGGTTCAGAATTTGTTTAATTTTAGTATCTCGCCCTTTCGAAGGAACTTCATAAGAAGAGTCATATACAGTTATATAAATGAGCGCCGGGAAACGACTTTTTTGAAATAGAAGTTCAATCATGGTGGGTTTCTAAGACATGACATTAAAAATATTTAAAGCACAATGGTTGACGTTTTCTCTCAGGTTCAAATTCCGACTCCACAATATAGGCTCCCCAAAATCCTGGACATGCTTGTTATCATGGCTGCTTTAATATCTATTCATTTTGACTACTACATTACTTATCCTTTTATTACTTGTGCTCCTGAATATAAGCGAAGGAATTTTTAAAACAAAATCAATAGACGTCTTGGAGTCACAGTTATCCACAACGACTTTCTACATGTGATGAATATTATCGTTCAATGTGAAAATCAGGGTGCAAAAGTATTATGAATTATAAACAAGTTTACTTTACCCCGAACGCTACAATTTTTCTAGTTTTAATTTCTTGTTATGAAAACAATTTTCACCACTTTCATAACGTCACTACCTGGGTCAGTGCAAACTATTCAATATTACCATTTTTCTCCCACCATTCGCACAATTCAGGAGACACTCTGCTCCCATTTCTTAAAAAATATTAGTACATCTCGGATACGTAGCTAACCGGAATGAGCTGCGCATCAGTCGATCGAGCTGACGTTTCGGCCATCGTATTGTGGCCTTCTTCAGAGCTATATCAACAGTACAGCTCTGAAAAAGGCACGATGGCCGAAACTTCAGCACGATCGAGTCACACCCGGCTCATGTCGGACAGACAAGTATCCAATGACTCCGGCCGTGGAAGCCTACGAATACTTATTAGTAATATCATCATTGAAAAGTACAACATATGACTTTCTTCGCTAATTAAAAAAATATTTAACTTGACTCTCCGAGACAAAGTCTTTTTTATAAAACGAAATGTATACATTTTTTAAAATATTGAAGGAAAGTAAACATAATACGTAGGCATGTGCATCGTCGACCTCAATGAATCCGCGGCCCCTACCTAATCAATCAATGATTCCAGAGCCCCTTAAGCCCTCGTCCCCGCCGATGCCGCCGCCCCACCTCTCTCCCTGCTCTCTCGGCGCCGGTGTGCGCGCCGCCCCGCACGGGCTCTCGTTTTCACCTGCTCTGTCGCCCCCGCCGCCGCCCGCGCGCGCGCCATCCCTCACTCAAGATCTCGGGGCTTATCTGCGCCGGGCCGCGCGGCGCGCCCGCTTCCGCTAAGTGCTCCTTCGGCGGGCCGTTTGTTAGGCGCGGCGCAGCGGGCGGGGCGCCGGGAGGGGGGGTGGGTGGGAGAGGGGTGCAGGCCGGCGGAAAGCTTGCGGGTGGGCATCTGGGTGGACGTGCGGGCAGGGGAGCGGGCGGTTGGGTGAGTGGGCGGGCGGGCGGGCGGGGGGGGGCGTTGGGGCGGGCGGGCGGGCGGGCGGGCGGGCGGGCGGGCGGGCGGACGGGCGGGCGCGGCGAGCGTTCGGGCAGGTGGGTGGGTGGGTCGGTTGGTTGACGAGCGGGTGATCGAGCGGGTGATCGAGCGGGTGGGCGAGCGGGTGGGCGAGCGGGTGGGGAGAGCGGGTGGGCGAGCGGGTGGGCGAGCGGGTGGGCGAGTGGGTGGGCGAGCGGGTGGGCGAGCGGGTGGGCGAGTGGGCGGGCGAGCGGGTGGGAGTGCGGGTGGGCGAGCGGGTGGGCGAGCGGGTGGGTGAGCGGGTGGGCGAGCGGGTGGGCGAGCGGGTGGGAGAGCGGGTGGGCGAGCGGGTGGGAGTGCGGGTGGGCGAGCGGGTGGGAGTGCGGGTGGGCGAGCGGGTGGGCGAGCGGGAGGGCGAGCGGGTGGGCGAGCGGGTGGGCGAGCGGGTGGGCGAGTGGGCGGGCGAGCGGTTTGGGGAGCGCTCGGGTTGAGAAGCAGGCGGGCGAGCAGCGATACAGGAGTTCGTGGTGCGACGTCACAGCAGTTCGATATGAGATAGACGTTGATTGTGGAGTTGGGTTGGTGGAGCAGAGGAGTGAAACATGGGGTTAGGGATGGTCGAGGCTGCGACAGAGGAGCTTGGAGGGGACGGCAACGTAGAACGGCGAGTTGCGAGAGACGGGCTCAAGGCAACGGGGTCACGGGTTTAGAAGCGGGACGCGGGAGATCCCGCAGCAAAAATCATATAAAGGAAGGACAAGTCAGCCGGAGAGGGCGGAGTCCGGCCCATTCACCAGCGGATGGTCCAAGCGGGGCCGACGAGTGGGGGCGGAGCTGGAGAGGACGCCCCCTCCGCGCGTATGCTAGAGCACGTGCTCCCAGTGCGGCCCCGAGTCGTGGGGGTGAGCTCCTCCGACGCGGTTGAGTGCGAGAATAGGGTGCTCGGGGGCGAGGGCGAGGATGAGTACGAGGTCGAAAGAGAGGACAATGGCGAATATATGAGCGAGAGTGAAGGGTAGGGACAGGGATAGAAATGGCGGGCGGAGGAAGGGATGAGGGCGGGAGCGTGGGAGAGGGTAGGGGGAGGGGGAGGGCGAGGGCGGAGTTGATAGAGGAGTGGAGGCAGGTGAGGGTGTGGGTGAGTGAGGAGGGAAATGATGTGACGGCTTGGGCGAGGAGAATTGCGCGGGTGTGGGAGGGGGGGAGAGTTGGGGCGGGAGCGTGGGCGGGGGGGGGGGGGCAAAGGCAACAGGGGATGTGTTGGACTCTCGCACGAACCCCCCCTCGCGCTGCGTCGCTGTTCTTCCCGCACTCGCGCGCGCCGGCGCTGCCTTGTCCAGCCGCGAGGGCGCGCTGGCGACGCACAAGCATGTGATGCGTATCTCGCAGTCCACGAGCGGCTTGCTCTAACTGATAATGGGATGTTGGTCTTTGGTGTCAACGTTTCAGTACTTTATATTTGCATCTGAAAACAACTGTTTTTGTTTCAAGATTGTATGATGCGTGGGTTTGCCACATTGGAATGGGAACTAGGTGTAAAACTTCGTACTATGCTCCAACGATCAAGGGACTCACAAGAGTCCATGCAATAATATCACTTGAGACTGTTTCTTCATGATTATTTATCACCTCAATAAATATGTTTCATAACATGTATGTAATAAATGATCTCACAATAATAATGAGCCAATAATCACTACACATAGGAAAATAACTACATCGTGAATTGAATAGGGCAATTGAATTGTCAGTTTTGAACCAAAATATATTCCAAATATGTTCATTGTCAAATACGTTTAATAAATTACATTCAACATTTGCATTAAATGTGACAGCATACACGTTATTAGTAAAAGTAATAAAGAATATTGAACTTTAGATCCCTGAATAGTTTAAGAGTAAATTGAGCCAATTAATGTAGAACTCAGCAATATCGGCATTAAACCCACAACAATTAAGAAGTAAAAAGCAGAGTCTCTTCCAGACGAGAATGTGGATTATGTTCTCTTTCAAAATATAACAGTTTTTGTAATTTTACCTAATTTATTGAAACAATTTTCAAATGTTGATAACTATACATTCCAAAGACATATTGTCATTATGCTCTATCTATTGGAAATATAAGAATAATATATTCTAAGTAAGTGCCTGTTCTTGATCGAATTTACGGGGCTATGGGGGGGGGGGGGCAGAACTGAAATTGCTCCCTTCCTGAAATACATTCGGGATCTTTTCCCTGGTTGTCAGTGGTTGGGCGTGTTCGATTCTAATACCGCGTGGCAACGGATGCTAAAATTACTCTGATTCATCAGCGGGCAGGGGGGGGGGGGAGAGGTTGCCAAAGTTACGATGATTCACAAATGATGCAGCGCTGGAGCAGTGACTCAAGAGCGCCTTTAATCTTATGATCGGCTAGCGATTAGAAGGTTAATGAACTGGGTTGCTTGATCGATCCCCCGTAAACAGACTTGCAGGCCGGCGCCGAATCTCGTCATTCTGCGGGGAAGGAACATCGATATCTCTCGAGATAAAACATTCACTGCGCTAACGCGACTAGCGACAACAGTTCATGTGCCCGAATTCAATCAAACCACAGGAAAAATAAAGAATATGCATAATAATATAAAAACGCAACAATTGAAATAATGAAGTTTTAAGACGATAAATATTAGATTATTAATCAATTGTTTGAAACAAAATAGTTTGTTGTGAATTTGTTTTTGTTTGTCTATTAACACATGAATTGAGGTAAGACTGAAAATTACTATTAAACATCTAAGTTTATTTCATTGATTACTTTAATAGTACGTATTTAGTTTTTTACGGTTAGTTAGGATTAAATTTTGTAAGATATCAATATATTTGACACAAATACAGATGATGATAAATAAATCTTCGAATTTCTTATTCGCCTTAAATGTTTTAACAAAACATTAATTGCAAGAAAAAATAATACAATTCATACATAAAATTCAATAGAATTATAATGTTCCAAAAAATACCCATATTTCGTGATATTAGTTTCATTTGCGATTCATATAACACTAAAATTACGCATTTAGAGTTAGTTGCAAGAGGTGGCATTACATTTTATTACGGAATATATAAGTTAAAAATGTTGAAATTGAAATATCTAAATATTCCTCATTTCATAAGCTCGAATGAATCACTTCTTGTCTCGTATTAAAAATATTTATGTAAATGAGGTGTAAACAAATAGACCCAACGAAATACGTCAAAACTGTATAAGAGAAGAATATAAAACCCACTAGGAAATAAACACAGTATCCACATGAAGAACTATAATTGACGTTTTTTTATAAATGTATGAGTAATAAACAATTATTCACTGCATTTACATAAAATATCATTTACCTGTTTCTGGAAGTAACAAAATTCCCGTGGTGAAATTCTGTTGAGTGAACACAGTTGCACAGTTGACAACGCACAGCCGATGAAGCAATGCAGGCCGAGATTTACGAACTGGAGAAGATATCTGTTATCCAAATGACGGTCCAAGATACACTGGGTCCCGCTGAACTGCAGTTCTCCCCTAGTAAGGAGTCACAAGGCACGCCCGCCTCGGTGCAAGGACAGCGGAGAATTTGAAACCTCGCAATTTGAGACGTAGATTCTTCTGGGAAGAAGAAAGTGACTTCATGTGACCGGACACCGTATATGCGTATCTGAATTATGTTACGTTCGTGAAAGTGGCCAGTAATACGAAATAATCGTTTGAATCTTATTAACAGATTGTCTCAAATAAAGACTTTTTTTCAATGGCTATCGAATTTATCGTTTGAGATAAGTTAATAATTATTTCATGCGAAGAGTTATAGTAATTTATTTATTCATGATTTATTGTTATTTTGCAATGAAGGTTTTGAGACATAATTGATTGCGATTATGTAAATGGATTAATGTTGAATCACATTCGTAAAATGGTTTCTGTCTGCAACATTACATGCCGATCAGATTTAATAATATATTCGAATTCTGATATTCTGTTCATGATATGTGAAAAAACAACAAAAATTAAGCGGAAATAGTACAGTTCTTAAAATTGCTTTCAGGATTTTTATTAAATGACGTTACATTGTATTCGTCCACACATCCCATGTTAATTGCCTAGTCGAATCACGCATTTTCATTGTGCTGTGCCGAAGAAGATTCTACCAATGATAATATGACGAGAACCAATTCACAATATGGTGGTGCCTAGACACTCCTTTTTACTTGCCCGTATACGTACGTATATATAGAGTAATATACGTATTATAGGGAAAATTATGTAAGTCTGCAGAAAATCGATACCGAATACCCTGAAACCAAAAGAGTGTTGTTTTTTTCAAAACGTCTGTCTGTCTGTCTATCTGTCCGTTCGGTGTCTGCGAAAACGACTAGCGCCTAGACCATGCGTAGGAGTTTTTCCAAATTGAAGACACCCCTGTTCATCTGGCTCTAGTCGAAACTTTGAGATTTTGAAATACATTCTTCAAATTTGGGATACTTTACATGAAGCTCTCCGAACATTTTCAAAATTTTCTCAAAAAATGCTCCACATTTTTCCGTAAATTTCTTGTAAGAATAGAGTTTTGTATACTTACAAACGCTGCATAGGTTCGATTTTCACGGTTAACTCTGAATTTTCGAAAATTTTAAAAATATGAATTTTTTTGATGTTTTCCTTCAACTACAAAATTAAAGATAGAGATTTTTCCTTCACATAAAATTTGTTCTCCATATTGAGTTCTTTCAATAAAGTCATGTACATTTTTGTGGAAATTTTTGTAGTTTTCGCGCAATATCGCGTGCGATTTAAAAAAAAAATTACACAAACAGGATTTTCTCAAAAATTGCTCTAAAAACTATTGGCAGGAAAAGTACTAAATCTCTTCTGTAAGATGACATAAACGCCATATAGGTATATTCTTTTCTTTTTCAAAAAATACAAAAATGTAATTTTTGACTTGTCTCTCATGTTGTTAACATTTATATTAACGCCAATTTGTTCACATTATTGTATCTTTGAGTACATGTGTTGTAAATAATGTGTTATAAATAATGTCATATAAAGTTTCTCAAAAACTCCTCTCTTTTCTGTGAAAACTAGCTCAAAATTCCGCATTTTCAGAAATGCCATTTTCTCAAAAACGGGTTCAAATTTTTTCTTCAAACATTTCGAACGGATAGTGCTAATTGCACTCTTTAATACAACGTAAAGTTCATTTCGGTGTATTTTTTTGTATTCAAAAAAATTACACAAATGTAAATTTTTTGAAAGATTTTTCACGCTGTTAATATACATATTCCCAGGAATTCTTAATCACTTTTGTATTTGTGAGTTAAAATATTTAAAATGACATCAAATGAAGTTTTTTGAAAACAAATATTTTTTTGTGAAAAAGCTTCCAATTTCGAATTTACAGTAGCGCTTAAACGCTAGTTAATTAAAAACGGCTCCAAATTTTTCAAAGAAAATTGCCTGTTAGCATGAAGTTTTACTTTTCTTTAATAATACCAAAATAATATTTCGCAATTCGAAATATAATTTGCTCTACAATTCGAAAACCGAAAAATTAAGAAAACGTGAAAAAATGTACTTTGGGCGGCTGTAGATGGCAGCTGGCAAAAATACGTGGGAAATCAAGACAAAAGGAAATAGAAAACAAATACGGAAAAGTCTGTGCCATTCTGTAGCACTACTAGTTTACACTTAACTTTAAGCAACGTAAATCGGCTGAAGAATGCATTAGGCCCTGAATTGTAACTTATACATTAAAACATATTTATTTTTAAAGAACTTTGACAATGTCATTTTTTATTTGGATAATTTGAAAACTTCAACTAGAATCACTTCGAAAAATGTCTAATCGCAAAAGGTATATTTATTTTAATTTTTTATAATTAAAAAAAACGCCATAAAATACTTTTAGAAGACTAAAAGCATGATTTACGAAAGACCTTGCACTGCATCAATAATTTAAAAAAAGTATATACAATCAATTGCATGCGACACAAAAGTATATACAATCAATTGCAATACAATACAATCAATTGCATTTCGACAGATTTCAAACGAAGCAATCATTCCCAATGACAATGAAAATACGACAGGACGAACATGATTACTCGTATTGACAAAGCCGCGCGCAAGCAACCTCCTAAGAAAAATTGACCACGTGCTAAAAACACGTTGGAGTTTCTCCGCCTGAAAATTGGCGGCGGCTGCGGCGGCTGGCCGTTCCTGTGGGAAGAGCACGTGGAAGACGGGCGCCCGCGGGCAGGAATGCTGCTGGAGCGGCGGCAGCGCGCAAAGGGCCTCTGCCTCTGCCAACACCTCCCGGCGCAGGTAGCCACCGCCCCGCGGCCTCGGGCCGCCACGCTGGTGGAGGCGGTGGTGACAGAACTGGCGATAGTAGGGGTAGGTAGAGGTGATGACAGTAGTGATAGGATGATGATGGCGGTGGTGATAGTAGTGACGGGATGATGATGGTAGCGGTGGGATAGAGGTGGTGGTGGTGGTGATGACAGTAGTGATAGGATGATGATGGCGGCAGTGGGGTAGTGGTGTTGATGGAGGTGGTGATGGTGACGGGATGATGATGGTGGCAGCAGTGGGATAGTGGAGGTGGTGATAGTAATGGCCGTAATGATGGGATAATGATGGTGGCGGCGGTGGGGTAGTGATGGGGTGGTGATAGAAATGGTGACGGTGATGGCATGATGATGGTGGCGGGGAAATACTGGTGATGGTGGTGATAGGGGTGACGGTGATGGATGCTGATGGTGGAGGTGTTGAGGTAGTGGTGGTGATAGGTATGTCAGTGGTGATGGGATGTTGATGATCGAGCAGTTTTGATGGTGATGGTGTAATTGTAGTGGAAGTGGTGATAGATGGTAGTGAGATTGTGAGGCTGGAACGATTTTGTTGTTATAAAGGTGGTAAGTTGATGTGAGTGTTGGTAGATTTGGCAGTAGCGGTAAACCATTATTTAATTTAACACACGTTGTTGTAGATTCAATTTACATCTACGTATTTCGCCGTAGCGGCAATATGAGGTAAAACGCAGTTCTTACGTAAGAGAAAAAATAAGTAATTCGTTATCATTAGGTGTCAGTACCTGGAACAAGAGAAGTGAAAAAGGCACTATTACAGGGAAAACAAATCAGTTACAGGACTCTTGGCAAAGTGGCTATCAAGACAGCGGAAAGGAATAGGCAGAGGCAAAGCCTTCGTTAATTCGAACGTTAATACGAACGATATTTAACGAAAGCTTTGAAGTGGCAATAGGTAATAGCGATGGTAACAATCGCTGAATAATGTTGGTGGTGTCTTCGGTGACGGTAAGAGAAAACCTAGAATTTGTAGGTACTGTGTAAGTATGTGAAAATGAGAGGCAGAAGTACGGTTAAAAATCTACGATATTTCAATTAAATAAAAAGATTATTAACTGAGGCACAATCATTAACTGTGACACAATCATCAACTGTGGTAACGGGGATGGCGGCGGCAATGGCAGTGGCGGTGGTAGGGAAGGCGGTGATAATGATGCTACAGTCATGGCTGCAGTAATGTCTATGTATGTGTGTGGAGCCTGATAGCGAGTCTTTTTATGGGCTAACAGGTAAATGAAAAGGATAAATGGAACACTTTTAGAATACGCTTTTAAATGGATGGTAATTTAAGAACCACATGTTAGAGTAGTTAGATTAAGTTAGCTTAGCAAAAAAAGATCACTCAATACACTGGTGTCGCTTGCGCAAATCTACGTTGACGGAGATTCTCCGGCCCCAAGGATTAACATAAAGCATCCTTGAAACCAAACAACGCTAAATTTCAATCGTATTATCTACCAAAATACAGATCCGTATTATTTTACTCACTTCCGTCGCATATCTACTCCCAAAGCACCACCTCTCCTTGATTCAATACGCGCATTCCCTTTGCGTCCGTCCATTTACCGATACGCTGAAGCTGTTTGTCGAAAAAAAAAAAAAAATTCCTCGCGGCCTTGGCAGGGCATAGGAGAGCAGGGTTCTGGAGGGGGACGAGGAAGGGGGTTGGCCCGGGGCAGGTGCGGGGCGGCGGCGCGCGGCCCAGACTGCTCGGCGGCACCCCTCCCCCCTCCCTTCCCCCGGGGCGCCCACCGCATATTTGGAGGCCCCACGCTCTCTCCGCTCGCCCGGCACGAACGCCTTGCAACGCCTTGCAACGCCGCGCCGCGCCTCCCAGCTCTGTAGAGATGGAATAGCAAAGTATAAATATATATATATATATATATATATATATATATATATATATATATATATATATATATATATATATATATATATTGAAATTAAACCTAAAATTTGTCGTTTTTTGTTGCTAATTTGTAACTCAAAAATAAAATTTATTGTTCTTTATTTGACAATGTTATTAAATATTCGGCTAACATAACAGGACGTTAGAACCGCGTTTGAGAAAAATTGCATTTCTGTTATTATTTAAAGACATTTCTTTTTTGGGGCAACTATTGAGTAATAAAAAAATGACTAATTCCCATGTAATTATTTTTTATTTATGTCTGTAATTTCTTGGTTTTCCTTTCATTACGCTGCTAGCGTGATGTCAAGTTAGCCGAATGTTTAATAACAGTGTGAAATGAAGAGCGGACAATTTAGTTTTTGCGTAACAACTTGCTACAAAAAGCGGTAAATTTTGAGTTTGTGTTCAATATTTTTTGAAAACTTTGCTACGCTAACTTTACGGACCTCGCCTCTCTCCTTTCTGGAGCATTGTGCAACGAGCAGGAACAGCTTCGCTTACCCGAAACTGAACACAATAAGCACGCCAATGAGGGAGTGTCAGTTGTCCGCGTGCGCCCGAACTGCTACGATCATTGGAGTGTAATGCGTGTTATAGCCGAGAGGAGGCGGTGTGCTCTTTTGCAAGAATGTGATGTCACAACCAACCTGCTGAGCTTGCGGGTTTTGCCCACTTCCACACTTTGCCTTGTGCTGTGGAACGCTGTCGCAGCCGGAATAAGCTCTCGACTGGTGCCTTGACATGCGAGGTAGTTTGGTGCATGTAAATGCTAGAGAGTGTATACTGTAGTACATTTGAGTCAGTCGCTAGTCAAATATACAACCATTTATTACATCCACAAATTAACAATAGCTGCCCGTGAATCTGAATGCAGCGTTTAAGTATTTATTTATAAGTAGTTCAAGGAGAAGTGTTGGATTGTAGCTCAGGAAAAAAATTGTAAATATAAATGAAAATAAGTATTTTCGGTGATTTTTCTTTTTTATGAGGCGGTAAAACGAAAACAGGTTAGTTTGACTTTGTCTCCCACGTTTTTCTTTCTTTCCGCATTCAATATCAGTCCGCAATGGTTGAGTTCAGAGTGAATTGTCGTTAAATAAGTTGTGGTTGTTTGTGGGACAAAATTTCAAGGTAGGAAGTGAGATTTCAGATCGTACTGGAAAAAGAAGCAGTCCTCACAACAGCATGATGTGTACAGCATTCCTCCCAAATGGAGCGCAGCACTTCCGCTTACGGTCTATTTCTCAGAAGTTTTGCATCAATTACTCCTTAGAATGCCCGGCGAGGTTTGTTGCATTTAATATCGCCAGACTCCTTAAAATTATCTTACTATGAATTGAATATAAGAAAAATGTACTTCATCGTATAAGTTCTTCAATATCTTTAAAAACTTGCCTACGGAAGTTGCTCCAAAGGACTCTATACTAATTTAAATTTTTTACTAAAATTTAAAACTAATTATTTACTATATTGAAAAATTAGGCCGATAAGGACTAACTTTGTATCACAATGTAAAAAGATATATTATACTTTCATTTCAAGTATTTTTTGGTGGTACTGCTCTGTTGTCGATTGAAAAAACATACGTACAAACATAGAGGAAATAAGATGACAAGGAAGGTTTGTAGATGTTAGAGACCTGACCCATAATTCCCATTGTACTGACAGGAAAAACCGCGAAAAACTGCCAGACAGCCGGTCCCTAGAATTCTCCTTCAAAACTAAGGAGCTTGAGTTGAAATCCCGCCAACGACGAGACTCAAACCCAGGACCTCCCCATTCAGCGGTAACGGATGTTGCCACAGGACGCCTAAGGGTCGCGACTGAGAGGAGATAACCAAAGGGGTCACTGAATTTTATAACGCTGCAGTTGCATGTTGATTTGTATGCGAATATAATGTTCATAAGAACTACATCAAACCTCGTCTCATCACGTTTGCATTCACTTGATCAAACATTCATCGACTGGTTCCAAACAATATTTTAACCATGAGGCTGATAATATGCTGGGCCAAATTTAAATTCACCAACAGTGTTATCCGCATTTGTATTTCGAATTACCGAAATCAATACAAGTAATTTATTAACAAAATAGACCGAAAAATGTACGCCTTGATACTATCGGATGTATCACGTGATCATTCGACGAGGTGTTGGTGCTCCCAAATCGGGGAGAGCTTACGGGTCTTCAGCCACCCCCCCCTTCAGAAACCAATAATACATATTCAAATACATACCTTTTACTACTTTTCTATACTAAAAAAAACTTTCAATATATCAAATGTTAACGCTATAAATTTAAGCAAAAGGTCAACTAATTAAATACTGAAATAAAAATACATTTTATATTCAGCATATCGGAGGGACAATATAATTGTAGTCGCAAGAAAAACAATCCTGGGAAAGCCCCTGCTTATATTTAGTAAAAATACGCCATAAATTTCAGTGTATGGGTTAGACGTTTCTTTTATTAGAAGTAATGTATGTTTAAATATATGTTAATGAGATTAATAAAGTGTTGCAGGCATTGCAATAACATTATGGGTAAACATTATATAAATGTACACCTTTTCCGGGCCCTATAAATTAAATAAGATTCATCAGATTTGTTTATATTAATTTCTACCACCTTGTAGTAAAGTTTAAGTTTATTACAAAACAATCACTTGTTTATCAACAAGATAAATTGAGAATTGGCACATGTATTAGAATTATTCCGTTGTCGGTATGTACAAAGTTAAATGTATCAAATGAATTCAAATGCAATGCTATATGATTTCCAGACGACGTAACGTTTCTTCAGAAAGGATCCATCAAAACCAGGTTTTAAAAATGGTTACTTAAAGAGCGCTGTGGAGTCAAATGCAACGTTACCAACTATGAAAAGGCTTTTCTTCCTTTCGAGCATTTACGTGTCTTTATAGAAAAGTTCTCTTTAGAGTAGTGTGTTTGAAGTTACCTTTTGAAAGCCGGAAATATGAATGAGGAGAATGTGCGGATTAGCGCACGAGAGTAAAAGGAAAGAAGCCCGTGGTTTCGTTATCTTTCCCTTTTAATGAACCAGAAACATCTTTCTTTGATTTCATCTTCTTCTCAACGACAAGAACCAGAGAAAAGGTCGGCACTCAAACGCTTGGTCGGCATCTATTCAGATTTGCGATTGTCACACAAGAAAAAAAAATGCACAAAATATTTTTTTATTACATTTGTTATTTTTCCTTAATCACACACGATGTGCATTAGAGCATAATATAATTCATAAAGGACCACAATTGTCATTACATAAAATAATAAATTAAAACTTGTTTAATTTGACTTTCGTTCAACGTGTGTGTGCATGCACTTTCAACAAATACTTCGTCAAAAAACAATTACTCCTGTGTAGGCATTTTCATCCCTTTAACACCAATAAAAACAGATTACTTCTATTTTTGATATAGTAAAGAAAGCAAACGTTGTCAACAATGTTACTAGATATATCAAAAATTCCTATGAAACAACAAATATTTAATAAATTTCAAAACTCAGAAAACACACGGAAATTTTCGCTCACGAGGAAGAAAATCTGATAACATATAATAATTGTTCGATTTCAAAAGGCGGAATAGATTTCAATACCACTTAAATAATTTAATATTTCTCTATAAAAACGTAATCAATGAGAAAAACTTCAAGTATGTTATATTTTGAATTACGTCATTGATGGTACGTTTTGAAATACGTTTCATTCGAACGCGTAGAGTCGGACTTGCAAAATAGAGATTTTAAAAGGTTAGGAGTCGAAGAATTTTATTGACAAGCATACCATAATGGCAATGATGCGAGTGTGAAGGGTACGAGCAAGGCGAGGTTTCGAGGTATCGAAACTGACTTATCCCGATTGCATCTAGCGAACAACTTTTCCTAAGCCTTTCAACCATCTTCCAGAAAAGGAATAGCCCGATTGCATCCCGGTCAGTCCCCCACCCAAGAACAAGGAATAGTTCGCCTTGGTATCGCTGATTCCAAAATTGCCCTTTCGCTTCCATATTTGAAGAACATGAAAGAGAAAAAGAACAAATACCCCTTTTAAAAGACAAAAATCTGTTATATTAAAGATTACAATACTTATTATATTTACAATATTACTCCGTTTTATTGAGCATTACAATTCTCATAATACGTATTAGATCAATAATAAGAAGATCAAAAAGAGTAAGGAAACCTTTGTATTTTGGAATTTAACTTCTTCATTTATTGAAACTGATTTCTCTGCATACCGTGAGCTGCTCCGAGGAGGGAATATATTTTCTGAAAATACGCAGCTCTGAAAAAAGTATATTTTAGTTAGATTACATACACAGTTCGGAAGATCCTGCAATTTTCTCCAATTCGAGGTTTTTCTATCGACTGGTGGGAGAACAACTGTAAGCATTGAAAGCGTAGGCTTCCGCGACCGAAGTCAATTGAAACTTTGCTGTCCGTGGGACGCCGCGTCCCACACATAGTTGCACGCCACACTGCGGCCTTCTTCAGGGCGAAATGAATTTCGTCCAGATGAAGGTCGTAGTAAGACGGCCGAAATGTAGTATGTATGTTATGTTCGTAGTATGACACCACGCTTAGGAAGCAGCGTCTTCCAGACAGCGAAGTGTCTATTTGCGTTTGTCAGGAAGGAACTTTATCTAAACTGTTTTCTCCTTCCTTGTCCCAAAACTCCGACCGGGATGCAATCGGGCTGTGCCTTCTCAGGTAGCCTAAGAGGATTAAGCGGGTGCAAGGGAAGATGCAATCTGACCGCGAGATGCAATAGGGCGATTCCCACCGATACTCGCATTTTTCAGCATTGGAGGATTCTAGGCGTTTGACGATTCAAGAATACCAAGATGCGAATAACTCTCTTCTCCAGAAGAAGGGAACATCTTGGAAGAATCTATCTCGATTCCTCTTTACACGTCTTTAAAGCGTCTGTCTCTCAGCGATGGCTTCTGCAGCAGATCTTGCGTGTGATTGCCCAACACGCCAGCTTCCTCGGTCGCCTCTTCCTACAGCCATGGAGTCTCCGGTGCCGCCGCCTCCGCCGACATTCCTGGGAGCCCAGGTGCCCAAGAGTAGATTAATTATTGTGGAGGCTTCTCCACAGACACGGCGGCGGCGGCGGCGGTGGAGGCAGTGGTAGCCGGTGGCGAGAAGGGGGGGGGGGGGACAACGGCGCTAGGTAGTGGAGGAGGCGGGGGCAGTGGCCGCGGCGGGGGCGGGGGCGGAGGAGGAGGTGGTGATGGTGGTGGGGAGGGGGGGTAGTGGCGGAGGCTTCGGGTTCAGTTTCAGTTTCCCCTCTCCAGTATTACTGGAGGGCGGGAGTCTATTCATAAGTGAGGATACAATACACGTGAAGAAGATTAAGCTTTTGCAGAACTGTGAGGGTCGTGACTTACACAAACTACTTAAACCAAAACTGTATTTAACATATAACTAACTTAAAACTTCGTTTTGGGCTATTTTGTTGCACATGTGGTAGTGAAATAGTTTTTGAAAGTTCTTTATATTGCTCTTCTTTCTTCGGTTTAATTGCATTTACATTCACTTTCCCTCATAAAACTAGGCGTCGGCGGCGTTCGCTCCACGTGGATGAGGTGCCGTGGTGGACGAGGTAGTGGTACTGTCAGAGGAAGTTGCGGTGGCAGAGGCGGTCGCGATGGCGGTGGTGATGCAGCTGGTGGCGGTCGCGGCGATAGTGGGAGCGGTGGTGTCGGAGGTGGTGGCGGTGGCAATGGCGGGGACGGCGGCGGAGACTGGCCGGAGGTGGTGGCAGCGTTGGTGGCTGAGGTGGCAATGGCAGTGGCAGCAGGGGCGGCGGCGATGGCGGGGCCGGAGGTGGGGCGGGGACGGGACGCTGGAGGTGAGGGGGAGGGGGGCCGCTCGGGCGGTGCACGCGTCGATCACGTGACGCGCAGGCGGCGCGGTGCGGGTGGAGCCCCGCGGCTGCGAAACGACCACCTGCCAAAGGCGATTCGCCGGCGCCGTCCGTCCTCCATCCGCCCACGCTCCCTACCTGCCCGCAGCCCATTCTAATAAGAACTAGGTCATTATTAACGTGGCAGGGCCTTGGCAATAATCGTATCGTAATTCCCAAGTGGTTTGATCCGTATAATCACAATATGAAAACGTCTTTGGAGAATGAACATAATGTATCGTCCACTGCATTTATTATGAGGTTAATTGTGTTTTAGTACACGGAAAACTGGTGGAAGGACATTTGAAAAGGCCTGATTGAGTAGAGAAAAGCTAAATGTTTATCAAAACAATGATTTAAAGCAATAAGAACACTGAGAATGAAAAGATAGACAAGTACAGAAAAAGTTACATAGGATAAAAATGAATTCTTCATTAATAATGTCGCAGTACATTTTGAAAGAATTTTTTGCTCAACACTTTTAATTGCTTTTTTAGAGATATGCAAGACAATTAATACTAGGATAAGAATATTTCCATAACATGACGACACGTTTTGAGCAAATGTTCAGTAGTTCTTATAAGGCCTCCTGAATATTATGATGTGATACTTGCTGATGGAGGTAGTGGCGATGGCGGTGGTATTGGTTGGTAGCGGAGATATAGATGTACGGAGATATAGATGTATCATTTTTTATTACCTTCACTTAAATAAATGTATCCTTACATACTCTCACAATATATAAAAATGGTTACAAAACACTATCTTGTTGGAATTATTAAAATACTTTGGAGAATAATTTTTAAGTCGTTCACTAATCAATGTGTTTTCATTTTAAATTCAGTTTTGTTTCTTCTCGCGTATTGAAGAATGAAACTCACAGGAATTGCAGTGAAATATACAAAAAAAAACAACAACATTATATTCAAATTTAATTGTATCCTTAATATTGTTTATATTTGTGCAATATTTGAAGTCTTTATCGAATAATTCAACATATTGTAAGAGTAAAAACGCTTTGGAAACATTCTAATAGTTTTAATAAATAGCTTGAAAGAATCTGAAAATGCCTCTTATTAAATAAAATACCATTTTCAGATCGCTTGTTACTTGTCTAGCCTTTGAAGTTCTTTTAATTTATCACAGTATTTCGCTAGGTGTGATTAATATTTAAAAGAGATGTTTTGTAATTTCATAAACTGGGGTCTTATCTTTCTATAAATCATAAATAATAATTAATGAGGCTCTTATCTTTGTGTATAATAAGACGTCCTATTCAAACTGTCAATGAGAATATATAGCCATATCTTCCTTATGAATCCTTAATTACAATAATACAAAATCCATGAAAATTCTGGTCATAATTGTCTTTTAAAACCTAATGAAATGTCAATGCCGAAATTTGACATGAACGGCATTAATATAGATGGCTTGATTACTGTCCTGGTCACAGAATGTCTAAAATGTTTTCTATACGTGTATTGCATCCAAATCTCAGAAATATCTACAAACTGTTTATTAGATAAATAAGTGCACATTCAACGACAAAAAAGGTTTACTGTGGTCTACGAAATTGTCGAACATGTCTTCTGTCCAAACTTGGAGTAAAGTTACAAACCTTTTGCTTTTGAAACAGATTATATCTTGTTAAAATATATGCAGGTAGTATGAATTCGTCATTTCAGACTCAGTGCAGGTAAAACAACTACAACAGTTTCGAAAAAAAATCAATTATTCCTTTTCATAATACTAATTGATCTGTCGCTATGTTAATAAAATTTTCATTAAATACAAGTTTTCCAAAGAACGCTGAGAAGTACAAATAAATCTCCCTTGAGAAAATCGTCCTACGTGTCCTAAGAATGACAATGACCTTCGACAGCTGCACCTCATCGTTTTACAACAGCACATACTTCTTGCGTTATTTGTAACTTTTGCAAGTTTCATAAATTCCGAGAGTTTAAAGAAAATAGGACTTCTGCCATTTACCCATTCTGCCAAAGTGCTATGCAATATCCTAAAAAAATAAAGAAAAACAATGGAAATTTTTTGAGAAAATTTTGTTTTTAAAACTGCCTTCATTATACACAAAATTACGCGAAAACTTTGGTATTAGAAAAAAATTGAATATGGCCTTAGAGATCTAGTTTTGCTATTATGAAAAAAGCTCTGTCTTCAATATTGCAGTTGTAGGAAGACGTAGTACAAATACTGAAAGATTTGTAATTTTCGAAAGTTCAGAGAGTTCAATGAAAATCCGACCTGCCCCCCCCCTTGAAAAAATTCTTTGCTCTATCTGAGAAAAATTAAAGAAATAATTTTGAACCATTTTTGAGACAATTTTGGAATTAATGTTATGAAAAGTACCTCCAAGTATCAAAATATGTTTTAAATTCAAGGGACGGCGGTATCAGATCGATCGGTCGTGAAATAAAAATTTATTGAAAATCCTGCCTGCGGTTTAGCCCTTAGTGTTGTTCACGTAATGAGAGTAGTTGTGCCATAAACTAATTTTTCGGTATCCAGCATCCTCAAAACGTGAACTCTGATTACACACGTGTTGGAGAAAGTTATTTACTACGGACTGGAAGAACTGGCAACGTTTTCGGTTTCCGAGGTCAGACAAACGAGTTTTCGGTCGAAAAGTCGTTTTTGGCTGCAAGATTACAATACTGTCTCTATGATACGTATGTAGAAAACATGAAAATGTGACCCTTCATGTTTCGTTAGAAACATTTCATACTCGTAAAGCAGTTGAATAACTCATATAAAAATAAAAATAAATTCAGGCTATTGACAGCACTAACATTTAAATAGTGATAAAAAAGAAGAAATGAACAATTGAATAGTGGCTAATCCCCGTCATTGGCGATCAGATAATGCTTTGATAATGATTGCAAACGTACGGGGTAATATAGGACATAACGTTTACGATAAGAAAAATCATTATTCGATTTTACTTCATGATTATTGGTTCTAAATACACTCTGTAATATTCGAGAAATATTATTGGAAATGTGGTCTAAATCAAGTGAACTTTGAATGTGTGAATACGAACATCACGTTGGCATGTGAGCTATGTTACTTTAGTACATATACTATTTCACATACGCGGTCTTAAATCAGTACTCTGCATGTAAGACATCAGTTTAGTATATTTCATTATTTTTTATATTGTTTAAAAATGAAAATGGAAGTAGTCAATTATTAGTAATAGGTTCATATACATTAAATCAGGACTTGGTCCAAGCTATCGGGAATTTCTTTTAGACAATACTTATCACAACACATTTCGGAATACAGCGCAAGCTTTGGATAACCAAAATTTAAGTACTTTAGGTGTAAAAAGAAGTTTAAAAAATATTACAATATATTTGAGATGCTTTTAGTTATTTTGTGAAAGGTGTCTTTATGACGTGGTAGTCTAGGATTCAAAACCGCGTGTACGAACTCTCCAAAAGTCAATTTACTACGCTCATCTTTCTCCACTTTGTTCAAGTTACATACGCAGTCCCAACGCCTTGCGATAGGTCGCAAAAATATCTCGAGTCTTCCTAAATATACATTTTCCATACAAAGGGCTGAGATAAGAAAATTAATAGGCCAATTTAGAGAGGCTCATCGTGAACCCAAGGGTGGGTCGAGTGCTTGCCTGCTCGTGCCGTGCTCTGGCGTCTCTCGTCCGAACCACGCACTCAACGACCTAGCAGGTGGCGCGGACCGGCGGCAGCCGGGAGTACCAGCGCGCATTGGAAATTCGCTGGTGGTCTGGGGGATAAACGCGGTCGACGTGCTGTTATGGAAGATTTCGGGAACGTTTATTTAAGATGGCGGGCGCGGAATATGGAAACGGGCGCTGGTTCGGGGACGGAGGTTATGGGCCTGACGTGGATAGGTGCTGCCTACGCGGGTGGGAATATTCATGGGGCACTGCGGAGCCCGGAATAAGGGAACGCGAGGACAAACCGGCTGCATGTGGAGGTAACAGTCGGGGCGTGCATTAATCTCGTTTTAAAGTTGCGAATTGCGTTGTATTTGCTGCCGCTGAAAACGGGTGTGGAGCGTGTAATTAGAATGTGTGCCAGGAATATTTTATTTTTACTCTTTAAGGCAAGTAAGCGAGGGTAGATTTTAAGGTAAGGGCTCCTCTAATACCGTAGAGCTAAAAACTAGTAGCTTGGTAGTAGAAACAGTTGGGGGGAAATCCGGAAAGCAAACGTGTAGGTCAGCTCTAGATCTCACTTTCCAGCGGGGGAAACACAGCTACCTTCCGTGATAAGAGCATGCACTACTCTTACGGGACTAAAAACCATAACGATCATCGCGTCCGGAAACACGGCATACTCAATCAATAGGCACAGATCAGTAATTGTAATATCGGAAGGTTTTTTACAAACGATATAAGAGTTATGGTTACGTTTTCACCTTTACTTTAAATTAACTATAAAATAAATTAATAATTCATTATAAATTCAAGTCGGAAAATACTGTTATTTAACGTCAGAATTTTAGAAAAAATATTGCATCCTTAGACCTCAATGAAAAAGAAATTCACACTTGAAATTTCACTCCCAATGATGACTGGAATTAAATCAATAAAACTATTGGTGTAACCGATTCCTCTCTCTCTACATCCATATGAAAGGGAAAATGTGCACACGCTACACTAGCAGCAAAGTGAGAGAACCCCAAAAGACGATCCGCAACAAATGTGGCAGAAGGTCCCAAAACATCTCATTATTTACTACGGCGTGGAAACAATAACTTGAAATTTCAATAACCACATTTTTAAGGTCAATCTACGCACCTTTTGTAAATTAAACTCGATCGATTTCAAGAAACAGATAGTTAACCCTTGTGTTCCCGATTTCATTGCTTCTAATTTAGAAAAAAAATTGATAAATGCGAATATTTACATTACGATTCGAACATATATTACATACGATCCGAGCAGCCTACCGCTGGAATTCTCCTCGACAGCGGTTGAATTCCACACAGTTATTTAGCTAGCGTTGGAAATCCTGCCACTGTCGTGACTAGAACCCTACGACCTTCCAGTCAGGGGCACTGCAGTGACCTCGGTCGATGCCACGAGACATCTAAGCCGATTCTAGGCTAAGTAACACGATTTTTATTTCTTTAATAAACAATTTAATCAACAATCACATTTGCATCTACTTTGCTTATTTACTACGGTAATTTAATAATAAAAGCTAAACATGTTTAAAAGGGATACTTCAGTACTTTTCCACCACAGGGATAAACCGTGAATAACACGGGTCAGAAAAGAAAAACCTTTATGTTACAAAAAGATTTTTGAATTGTGACACATACAGAAGAGTCTGACGTTTCTGAGGATCAATTGAAACCATTTTTGTTACTTTGATTATTTCGTAATAACAGTTCGCTTTAAGGAAGATAAACGAGTAAAATGTGAATTTAGTTTAACTGTTCCTTCGCAGATGACTGCCTTACAAAAGACTTTCGCTAGTGACAAACGATCGCGATTTTATCATGGGACACAGTAGTTTTCATCAAATGCACCGGGGAAATCCGAAAAGGAAGTTACTGGCGTTCTGCGCCCCAACAGACGGGTATATTTCTTCTGATACGAGCAACGGAGCGTAGAGAATGCTTTTACGCTCCACGAATCTAGTTTCTAGAAAGAAAGAAAGAAGAGCCGCTAAACCCTGCTCTAGAGTACGATCATGTGATTCTTCCTCGTGACAAGAATGAAGACGCAGAGGCCTGATGGCGAAAGACGACAACGAGGCCCCGAGGGCGGAGGCGACGCTAGCGTCATTTCCGAGCTGGGGAAACGCGCCTTTCGTTTTACAGTTGAGGTCACTTCCCAACTTTGTTTCAAAATAACTTTTTGTGCACCATTATTACAGACGACCTTTTCTGATGCACAAATTGTTCATGAAATGACATAATGGGACACAAATCATTACTTCATCTCTTTTTCTGCACCAAGTTCAATGTGATAGCTGACGTGCATTTGATCCCTTCACAACAACGGAAACACGCAAATTGAAATATGCGTAATATATGGTCCTATATATCTTTTTAGACAGTCAAAATTTCGTAAGAATTTGAAAAATTTTCATGAATTATTTTCTTCATTGCACGATGTTTTACGGCTGACAATATCAAGATCAAACATTAATTAAGCTGATTAATTTATTTTACGTTATTGACACACACAACAAAATAATTAATTAATCAATTAAATGTAGTGCAAAACAAAAAGGAAAAGGAAGATTCAATATTTTCCTGCCTCTTCGCATAAATATTTATACAAGGCAGGCTTTTTTTTTTGTTATTTAAGGTCGCATCAACTTCCAAGTCATTAGCGACCACTATTTCTTATAACGGTATGGTAACGTGAGGATGACACGATATGATGATGACAGGGGGTGAAAGGACGAACACAATACAACCATGCCCAAGGCGGGACTCCAACCCGCGATCCTTCGGTCCGAGACCGCTACGGCACTATTGCCTTAGCGTTCACGGCCTCCCGGACCGGCGAGGCAGGCTTTAAAAAGAAACACAAACATGAAATAAATCAAAAAGTAGTAAAGTAGTATATCACCAAAATCCAAATTTCGGTTGTTTGATAAAGATCATCAAGAAAACATTTTCAAACGAAGACAACGTTCTTCGATATTTTTAGAGTACGCTCAGCGCTTACACACACATATACAGTTTCATAACATACGAAGAAATATGAAGCCTATAATATTTATATATTTTACACAATATATAAAATAATACATAAAAGTATTAGTTTATTGACATATAGATTTTATAATTGGTTGTGCACAGCATATGTTATGCGATGGTGATGATGATTTTATGCATGGTGCTATTCCTTCATTCCAAATTTGACCAATTTGATGATAAACGACATTTGATTTTTTCTAAAGGTAATATTCATGTATGCTACTAATGTAATATATAGCAAATGACTTATTTGCGTACCATAACCGCACACACATGCTTGCTCATACCAGACGACAAAACGACTACTTGATTGCAACGCACACAACAAAACGACACGACGCACACGGCAAAATCTTGGAATGTGAAATGCAATGGCGATTCGGAAGTTTAATAATATGTATACATCATATTTATTAGTATGGTACTGTTTCGTCATAACCAAGTGAAGCTCTAGACATCAATAAAGAGAAACATATGTCAAGTCTTTGGGTCTCACAATAACCCCCGAAAAAAATACAATTTGACGGGGTGTTTGTTTGCGCGTCGATATGCATAGAGAAACATGTGTGTCAGTTGGGATTTGGGTCTGTCAACATTTTTTTGTGCGCCTCAGTAATTGGCAGTACCGCACTTCCGCACTTAATACTCGTATGAGAATTCAGTCAGAAGGAGCAGTATGATAACAGGCAGAATAACACAGTAAAATGTGTGTATTATTTAATTGTTTTTGAATTTTTCTAGAGTGTCTGGGTATCTAACAACTCGGAGGCTGCACAGCTTTATTTCAATTTCTACACGTTCAAAATTAATAATCCAGATGCTGAGAATGTTTGGTTTCCCTCATTATAAAATTTCTCTCATTTCAAATTTAAAAGTAGGTGAGGGGTACACGCCTCGTTTAGAAAGTTTGTTTTTAAACAGATTGCTACCGAACACTTCCATCTGTGAAGATGCGTGCCAGTTTTTTCCAGTAATTTTGGCATTCTCATCCAAACCAGGGCTGTGTAGGGGTAGTATTAAAAACGCTTTTCTTGGGTAGTATTAAAAGAACTTTTCATCGACGCGTTTCTTCAAAAAGAGCCGTAAAAATTAGGGGTCTACGGCGTCCACACCCGCCATTAACCACACGCGGAATGAATTATTGGGGGATTCTGACTATGCGATGATCATTTTGATTCGGCTCTGAAAATGAGAGGATTTAGAATTCGCGAAACCTCTCCTAAAAACTATGCTTTTATTCTCCCGAGTGCCTACAACTGAATGGGTTGCAGGCATTTTTTGTATTGAAATATATTTTAAGCGCTTGGTAGATAGGTTTTGATATGCGATATTTGTTGCACAATGCTACATTTGATGTACAGAAAGGTAAGGTTGTCTATACATGATGTACAGAAAGGAAAGGTAAGGTTTTCTATACATTTAAAACAATATTCGTATTGCGTGAAAAAACAATAAAAAGCCAGTGGTAGCTTGAATGACGAAATCTGCTATACACGTATTAATGTTGCCAATAATAAAATAAAACAAAAACTTCTTTTTTTGAAATCATTAGTATCATAATCTAATATCTTGCTACGACAAGCACATTTACGAGCCTATTGTATGATTTTCACCACAACGTTCTGTTCTTAATTTGCTTCCTTTATTCTCCCGTATTGCTATGAGAGTTCCTTTTGAAGTCATTGAATTATTTTAATTATAACATCTCCTTTAAACAAAAAATATTTTCCTAGCACGTTAGTGAAAGTATTTTGCCTACAAAACAAACAACTTGAGATTGTTTCAAACCCAATTTAATGCAAGTTCAATACGCATAAAAATCACAACACAACGCTAGGTAAATTATGTGCTTTCAATAGAAGGGTAAATTATTAATTTCTTTTGGAACAAAATACCGCTCGCGAGGGTGCGTAGTCGTTGCATATATAGAAGGAATAAAATTTTTAATGATGTGCTTTAATCCAGCCCCTTTTACGAATGAACAAAAGGCTCCCCGGGTCACGCCAGCGCGAACACATTCCCTTTAACTGCCGCCCACATATATATTTTGAATTTAATATTAAAGGATCATGTAAATATCCACCATTACAGCTTGTATGTGCGGGGATTAAAAAGTACCCATGTGCCTAAAACACTGCCACTCATATTTCAAATACGTTGTTTCGCAAAGCAGGTAGGTAGGGTGAGTTGTATTTGCCCGCTGCCGTGCTTTCTCTGACTGCAGGCCATCCACTCGGCAGGGCTCGTGGAGCAGGGGCGGAAGGGTGGCTCGGTGTCTGTTCTGGGTGATGTGTGCGTGGCGGGGGACGCAGTGTGAGCGTAGGGGATTCGAGGTCCATCGAAACAGTAGTGCGTGAGAAACAGGGTGCAATTTAGGGCGATGAAGTTCGTAGGAAACACTGGTAGTCATTAATGATTTATTAAATAACTCATATGTCAGTTCGGATGAATAATGATATTTAATTTATATATTTAACAGGATGTTTTAAAGTTGATAATGATATAACCGCATGGTAAAATATAAATATAAAGGTATGATCGTTAAAATTTAACGATCAAACTTATATTTATATTTTCTATGAGTTTATATCATTATCAACTTTAATAACTTATATTTCCTACGAACTTGATAGCCTTAAATTTCAAGATGTTTCATGTTTTTGATACTTGATATAAAATAATCAATATTTTTATTAAAATGTGGTGTATTTATTAGCTGCTTGATACTTCTTTCCTATTATTTAGTTTAAATATAAACAAGTAAAATATGAGAACAAAATAATAGAATTAGAGAAATACATTAGACGCAATATATAAGGTTTGGAGTTATCAGTTAAGGGCTTTCAAGAATATAATATCAGTGTATTAAACATTTAGGTTCTTAAAAAAAAGAGTTTCATAAAACAATTGCTATTTGATGAAGTTTCCATTTCCTTCCATTTTTTAAAAGTAAGCCTAAAAGTCACTAAAAATCGTTGCTTTTTCGGGATTTATTTTTTATTAATAATATATATTTTTTATTAAACTTAATATTTGCTTAAAATTAGGTATTTTAACAAAAACAGTGTTCACGAAATCTCCTTTAACGTGGTAGAGTATACACGGATACACCTGTACAACCGTTATTTACTACCAAGTATATAAAAAAGGTTGATGTTCCATATAACTGTAATAGAAACTGTTGCTGTTCCGCAATAAGTAAATAGAAAATATTTAATGGGGGCGGCCACTTCCCTGGCGCCGTGCTGCCTCGTGGCGTAATGTGTTTGATTATTCATTCGGAACGCGCACTATGAGAATAGTTGGAGTACCATAATATAATATTTGCATTATTTAGTCCAAATTGAAAATGTTGTATTGGTTTTCGTATTTTTCTGAGTTACTAGGTACCTAATAGATCTACAGACACATCTTTCGTGGCCTGAGGCTGCACATTTTGTTAAAAAAATTGTGTGAATTGGTAATTACTAAAATATTTTTCCCATCAGTTATACTAATTGAGATATGTCGACGTTGTTTAACGTTATTTAATGACACTGGGGAGTAACGAGTGGGGTGAGAGGGAATGCTTAGTTTAATGAGCAAGGATGCAAAGCCGAGAGTGAAGTAAGGATCAGTAGAAATGGGCTGTGCCTATGGTGTCGATAACCCATTTGGCCTATCACAAATTTCCCGCATGGTGATCAGAACTGGTACGCCGGTTCTGAATTGTAGTATGGAGTTTTGGGGCTGATGCATTGCTGATGATTCCAACAATTTACTGAACATTGGCAACAGATGCGAAAATAAAAATATTGAAACCACATATACAAATTGTTGAAAAACGGAACAACATTTAGTAGATTGATTTTTTGTAGTTTGTGGTCCATTTATCTATTTGTTTTTAAATGGGATTGAATAGCATTTCTATCATTATTATATTTTAAACTAACGCAATATCAAAAGCGCGAGAATAATCCAGATTTCAGCAAACGATTGTAATGCAAGTTAAGCAGCGTGGAAAATTCAAATATAAATGGAATTACAGTAAAAGGTGGAGCCGGTCCGGGTGGCCGAGATCGCTAAGGCAGTAGTGCCGTAGCGATCTCGGACCGAAGGGTCGCGGGTTCGAGTCCCGCCTCGGGCATGGTTGTATTGTGTTCGTCCTTTCACCTCCTATCATCCTCATATATCATATCATCCCCACGTGGGTTGGCGTCAGGAAGGGCATCCGGCCGTAAAACTTTCGCCAAAACCAGAAAAACAGCGACCCCTTAAAGGGAAAAGCTGAAGAAGAAAAAAAAAAAAAAACAGTAAAAGGTGGACATGTGAGACGATGTAACACTGGTTTACACACTATTACTTAATTTCAATTATTGGTACAAAAATTGAGACCAAAATAATGACATGTTTTTACAATCTTGTATTTCTGAACAAAAACTGGATCAAGAAAATGAGGCATTTTACACATGCTAAAAGAAATTTGAAATATGTTTCCTCTGACTACCGCATGGAGCTCTAGTTTTGCGAAAATTAACATCACTTAATGCATCATGTACTCAACCATTCTTGCTCTTTTGGTATTGCTTGAAATAGAACAATTATAGAAATGCTATTCAATCCCATTTAAAAACAAATAGATCAATTGACAACAAACTACAAAAAATCAATCTACAAAATCAAGGGAGAATGTTTTTAATGCTAGTACTCTAATTGGTTCTCCCAAAATTCTGACAGCTATTATGATATGAATTGGGCAAAAATAACAAAATAGTGAACACGACTCATACACATATTGACCATAATTCAACAACCATGAGAAATCTCGCAAGAGATAGAGCGAGGGTGAGAACGCTTGGGAAATGTCGCTTACGAGGACGTGCGCGTGGGAGAGAGCGCTTAGAAGGGATTGCGTTCCTTCGCGCGTGAGAGGCGTAGGGAGCGCGCGTGGGAGGCGTAGGGAGCGCGCGTGGGAGGCGTAGGGAGCGCGCGTGGGAGGCGTAGGGAGCGCGCGTGGGAGGCGTAGGGAGCGCGCGTGGGAGGCGTAGGGAGCGCGCGTGGGAGGCTTAGGGAGAGCGAGGGAGGCGTAGAGAGCGCGCGTGGGAGGCGTAGGGAGCGCGCGTGGGAGGCGTAGGGAGCGCGCGAGGGAGGCGTAGGGAGCGCGCGTGGGAGGCGTGGGGAGCGCGCGTGGGAGGCGTAGGTAGCGCGCGTGGGAGGCGTAGGGAGCGCGCGTGGGAGGCGTAGGGAGCGCGCGTGGGAGGCGTAGGGAGCGCGCGTGGGAGGCGTAGGGAGCGCGCGTGGGAGGCGTAGGGAGTGCGCGTGGGAGGCGTAGGGAGCGCGCGTGGGAGGCGTAGGGAGCGCGCGTGGGAGGCGTAGGGAGCGCGCGTGGGAGGCGTAGGGAGCGCGCGTGGGAGGCGTAGGGAGCGCGCGTGGGAGGCGTAGGGAGCGCGCGTGGGAGGCGTAGGGAGCGCGCGTGGAGGCGTAGGGAGCGCGCGTGGGAGGCGTAGGGAGCGCGCGTGGGAGGCGTAGGGAGCGCGCGTGGGAGGCGTAGGGAGCGCGCGTGGGAGGCGTAGGGAGCGCGCGTGGGAGGCGTAGGGAGCGCGCGTGGGAGGCGTAGGGAGCGCGCGTGGGAGGCGTAGGGAGCGCGCGTGGGAGGCGTAGGGAGCGGGCGTGGGAGGCGTAGGGAGCGCGCGTGGGAGGCGTAGGGAGCGGGCGTGGGAGGCGTAGGGAGCGCGCGTGGGAGGCGTAGGGAGCGCGCGTGGGAGGCGTAGGGAGCGCGCGTGGGAGGCGTAGGGAGCGCGCGTGGGAGGCGTAGGGAGCGCGCGTGGGAGGCGTAGGGAGCGCGCGTGGGAGGCGTAGGGAGCGCGCGTGGGAGGCGTAGGGAGCGCGCGCGGGAGGCGTAGGGAGCGCGCGCGGGAGGCGTAGGGAGCGCGCGAGGGAGGCTTAGGGAGCGCGCGTGGGAGGCGTAGGGAGCGCGCGTGGGAGGCGCAGGGAGGGCGCGTGGGAGGCGTAGGGAGCGCGCGTGGGAGGCGTAGGGAGCACGCGTGGGAGGCCTTAGGAGCGCGCGTGGGAGGCGTAGGGAGCGCGCGTGGGAGGCGCAGGGAGGGCGCGTGGGAGGCGTAGGGAGCGCGCGTGGGAGGCGTAGGGAGCACGCGTGGGAGGCCTTAGGAGCGCGCGTGGGAGGCGTAGGTAGCGCGCGTGGGAGGCGTAGGGAGCGCGCGTGGGAGGCGTAGGGAGCGCGCGTGGGAGGCGTAGGGAGCGCGCATGGGAGGCGTAGGGAGCGCGCGTGGGAGGCGTAGGGAGCGCGCGTGGGAGGCGTAGGGAGCGCGCGTGGGAGGCGTAGGAAGTGCGCGTGTAAGATCGAGGGAGAGAGCGCGTGCGAGAGATTGCGTGCAGTGCTACGTGCGAGTGAGGGCGTACGTGGGAGACAGCGCTTTCAAGTGATCATGTAGGAGAGCTCGCGCAGGAGAGAGCGGGCGATAGAGATGGAGAGGGAGAGAGCGCATACGAGAAATTGCGCGGGTGGGAGCGCACGTGGGAGACATCGCATGGAAGCGCGTAGAAAATATCGCTTGGGAAAGGCAGTTGACGAGAGCGCGTGGGAGAGATTGCGTAAAAGAGAGAGCATGGGAAAAGCGTGCAGAAGTGGGCTCGTTGGGGGAGAAGGCTTGAATCTGATCGCTTGGGATAGAACGCGCAAGAGATACTACGCGTGAGAGAGGACCTAGAAGAGATCACGTAGGAGAAAACATATGGTAGAGAGAGAGAGAGAGAGAGAGAGAGAGAGAGAGAGAGGGCGGGGAGAGAGAGGGAGAGAGCGAGTACGAGAATTCGCGGGTGCGAGCGCACGTGGGAGACATCTCGAGGAAGACAGCGCGTGGAAGATATCGCTTGGGAAAGGCACTAGACGAGAGCGCGTGGGAGAGATTGCGTAAAAGAGCTTGCAGAAGAGAGCGCGAGGGAGGGGGAGCGCTTGGGGCAGAGCGCGCAAGAGAGAGAGGGAGAGAGATAGAGAGAGACAAAGAGAGAGACAGAGAGAGAGAGAGAGAGCGTAGAAGAGATCGCATACGAGAGAGCGCGTGTAGAAGGAAGCGTACCGGAGAGAGCGCGTGGGAGAGAGCACACGTGAAGGAAATCGTGTGGGAGGAAGCACGTGTAGAAGAATGCGCTTCGGAGGGACTGCAGGAGAAAGGAAGTGAAAGAGAGAGCAAGAGAGCCGCCGGGAGGGCAAGCGGACAACAGACGGGGACGTAAGCGGGCAGTTGAGCACGCGAGCGCGGGTGGGAGGGAGGGAGGGGCGGGCAGGCCGTATTTCCCGCGTGGGATCGGGGTTTACGTCGGAGCGTAAATCGGCGGCTGGAGCCTCGGAGGACGCGGAAATTCCCCTAAATGGAAACCAATTGCGGCGGCGCGGCGCGGCGCGGCGCGGCGCGGCGCGGAGGCGGAAGCGCGGGCTGTGGCGGGGCAGGGCGGGGCGGGGCGGGGCGGGGCGGGGCGGGGCGGGGCGGCGGTGGAGCCGGGAGGGGTGGGGCGGGCCGGCGGCGCGAGTTGTGGCGGGGCGGGGAGGAGTGGAGCGGGGGAGTGGGGGTCGGGACGGAGCGGGGCGCGGGTCACGAGGACTGGCAAGGAAGAGGAGGGGAAGGGAGGGGGGGAGGGCAGGGGAGGGGGAGGCGGCGGGGAGACAAACGCTTCCCTCATTAGCGCGAGTGACCGTCCGTTAGGCGCGGCCGCGCTCCTCCCGGCGATTACCATTTTTCTCGGAAGATGTTATTACACCCCTAAGCTGAGCCGCCGTGTAGCCGCGTTGTGTGCAGCCTGGCCTGCCGGACTGTCCGTCCCGCCCGTTTATTCACGGCGGGCGCGAGTGTCGGAACTGTAAGATTTCGTCGGAGGGGAGTTCTTGCCGGCGCGAATGTAAATGAAAAAAACAAGAGCGGACGAAAATGGAGACGTAAAGTAAAATTGTCTGCAAATGGGAAAATTATTTTGTTCTCTTACAAACCGACTGTGAATGTCACTAGTTTGTGTAGAGAACATTTCAAGGGATCTTGTATGTTTTAAGTGAAATTTGCTTAATGTCATGCCATGCAAATGTAAAAATTTTTTTTTTCTCAGGACATTACCCTAGCCTTTAGCTCGAAAAAAGACACAATTAGAATGATGAAATAATGCACTTCGTTTGAATTTAATGGAATGAAATTTCATCACTTCTCATGGAGTGACCAAAAATAAAAGAATCCTTTTGAACAACCGTTTACAATTGAGGCCCTTGAGGTTAGACAATGCCAGGCTAATAAGCAAAATTGATGTATTTACCGTTTCCGTTTCTGCTAAAAGTTGGCAAGCCTGTGACAAAGTAGAGTAAAACAGTGCAGTTCAGTAATGTATAATCTTTTAATGCAATAAATATTTTTGGAACGAATTCTGTGCAGATCACCTTTACAGATTTCTTTGAACATTCAATTGCTTCCCTGTACATGTCACTTGGGGTGGCTCAGTATTAACTTATCTCAATTCAATAGAATAGTCATTTTCACAACATTTCAAGATGTATCTATTTTATACAAAATATTCATATTAATATAAGCTGAAATACCATAAGTAGAGCATTAATAATGGCGAACAATATATTTTGTACGTTTGTATTATACAATGCTGGATCAAAGCTCGCAGTGAACCGGCTTGTAATTGAATCGAAACAGAACGCGCTGGAAATGCAATTATATTGTTTAACTCTGTTTACAAATGCCTGGACTCATTGATGGTGTCAAATGCGCTTGTGTACTTTTGTAATTTAAATTGCGTTATGCACAAATATTGCGAGTGACGAGAACTAATACGCAGAAGCTATAATATGATCCAGTGTAGCAAAACCGTGATACTGCTGTAGGCCAACTAGAGAGTTGATGTGCTTTCATTAATACAAGTGTCTTTAAGAACCCCTTACATCACCGCAAATTAAAATAATAATAATAATAATAATAATAATAATAATAATAATAATAATAATAATAATAACTCTGACCTTCTGTCCTTGAGTTATATCTAGAAACTTCGGTCAAGCGTGAAATTTTGAAAGATGAGAATAGCGAAAATAATTATGATATTTTTATTTTCACTATCCTCATCTTTCAAAAGACTTCTCAGTGTGTATGATAATTATTACTATTAATAATAATAATAATAATAATAATAATAATAATAATAATAATAATAATAATAATACACACTGATAAATCTTTAAGTGACATTACGTTATCATCATCAGTCACATGATATTTACCAGATTCTGGATTCAGATACAGGAGAGGCGGTACACCTGAATATCATCAAGCTTAGAGACCTGGCCATTCATTATTTCTGATGTTTTTACAATACCGTTCAACTATAGTACTTAAGTATAGAAAATAGATAAGTTGAAATATTATCTTTCGGGACGCGCAGCATTATTGATCTCATGGCAATTCAGTGGCCAGAAGTTTTTAAAATCAAGAACTATGCCACGCTATTTCATTGTTATTTTGTCGAGCAGTCATTTGCAGACGTGACCGCAGATAGTATTCATTGTGGGTTTTTAAAGGCGAAAAAATCCTTCGTATGCCTTCCTTCGGAGGGAAAGTAAAGCCGGCTGTCCTATGTTAGTAGATTTACTTGAATGTAAAAGCTCCTCAAGCCTAAATGACGCCTCTGAGCTAAATTCAAATCGTCTGTTTCGTCGCCCAAGAAATACTTCCTTTCTCCGCTAGTTGGTGAAAGAAGCGTAGCAAAAATTGCGTGATCAAACGGAAGAGTAGGCCTTATGGCCTGAGTCACGCCACGTAAATAAGGCAAGAGTTCAATTCAATTAAATAAATTAATAAGTATCTCCTTCTTGTATAATCTTTATATTTAAAATACTAAGGAATTTTGTTTACAATGAAATTCTAAACAATTAATAGAAAGATTATTGAGTATTTAAACGCAACTTATGTGTCCATTCTCACAAAACGTTCAGTGATTATAATTATATGTGATGCATTACGTTTGGAAAGTTACCAGGAATATAAAAAAAAATTTCTGGAAATGAATTTTGGTGTAATCCTAAACAGGACACATTAGACAATTTTTCACAAAATCATCCTATCACATTGTGTGTTAAAAGGTACCCGAATCAATGACTAAGGTTCCTTCTTACAATTGAATTGAATTGAATTGAATTGAATTGAATTGAATTGAATTGAATTTGCCTTATTTTACGTGGCGAGACTCGGGCCAGCAGGCCCGCTCTTCCGTCTGACCACGCAAATTTTGCTAAGCTCCTTTCATCAACAAGCAGAGAAAGGAGGTATTTCTTGGGCGAGAAACAGGCGATTTGAATTTAGCTCAGAGACGTCATTTAGGCTTGAGGATCTTTTACATGCAAGTAAATCTACTAACATGGGACAGCCGGCTTTACTTCCCCTCCGAAGGAAGGCGTACGAAGGATTTTGTCGCCCTAAAAATCCACGGCTTCGATCGGGTTTGAACCCGCGAGCTTGGGTATAACAGTCGGGGTATAACAGTACAATCAAATCTAAATTTTCGTGGGCAGGATACCTCGATAGAAGGGCAAAGGCAAGACTATTTACCAATGAAATATGTATCTATACATAAGGTGCCTTCATACATCTCTACATAAGCCGCGGCTTTCGCCGAGTAGCGAGAAAGGAGTTCGACCAATGTCAAGCAGATGATGTGCTCAGCGATCTCTTCCTTTCGTGTGTGTAAACGACCGACGGGCAGTGGGTAGGGCAAGCACCGAATGTTTGCCGTTAGGCAAATAGCAAGCAGCCCATTCACACTACTCGGAATTCGGCGAGCGGTCGCTCACTATTCGCCGAATGCCAAGTGTGCAGGCATCTTTAGACATTTCCAATCTGGGATTAATTTTAAAATAGACTTAGGCATACCGATGAAATTTTAAACTGAGGTCGTCAAAACCACTTTACTAAGAGCTGCACTTATTATTTTTAGTACAATGTCTTGAAAACAAAAAAAAAGCAATACTCTCAGAATACTTTTCAATATGTAAGATGGCAGTCACTTAGAGTCATGGCGTCTCAGTGCTTTGTTTCTTCAGCCACGACTCCTTTGCGGTACGCATTTGACAAAGTGAATTTTACTTTTCAATCCATAAAGAGTGAAGGTAAGTGCCAGTTTTCATGAACGAGTCTTTATAAAAACACCTAAAAGCCCCGGAAGATGTACGAAAGGGACTATAACGAAACTCAAATTTTCATTGCACGTTTTGGCTTGATTGACTCTCGAAAGAGTACAACCTGTTGCTTGTTTAGCAAAAGATACCGAGGAGGAGAGAATTTGACGAAAGAGATTGCGTCGGCGGCGCAGAATGGACGTCCGTCGAGGACGGCGCGCTTACTGGCAGAGCCACGTGCGGACAGGTAGTATTATCGTACGTTCTCGCGAAACGCGGCTCTGCAGGTTGGAGAGTGCACTGGAAATTACGCAGAGCAGTTAATGGACCCATATTGCACGGACGCGTGGAGCGTGATAGGTGTGCGGTTTAATCCACGAGCAAGGCACGCGGTGGATTTTGGCTTTCTGTTCTCGTCTCGGCAACTGATGACGAAATTCGGAGCTGGTTTCGTGGTAGTTTGTGGGCAGGATTGTCTTAAACACGTTGTTCAATCCCTCTATAGTATTTGTTTTAAACATACATGATTAGCAGTGGCCTGTAGAAGCCAAAATTGTGCTCAACAAAGCCACACATAATAGTTTTACATGACGTAGTAGACATTGCCCAAGAACTATAAATGAAATACTCTCGTATGCTTCTGCAACAATTTAAAACTTTTAGCAATTATATAAACACTACAGCCCTACCACAACATTCTCGCATTATTTCACCTTTTGTGATTTTTGAAAATTCAGAGACATCAACGAAAATCAGTTCTGTGCAAATTTTTAAGCGCTCTTTTCTCTATCATTCGAAATAAACTTTAAAGAAAAAAATTAAGAGCGTTTTTAAGAAAACATTTAAATCGCATTTACTTACCACATAAATTACCCCAAATATTTTAAAAAAAAGATTGTACATGACCCTATTTCAAGTCTAATTTTTATACCAGATTTTTTTCAGGGCTTTTATTCAGCCACTTTGACAAAAATGGGACCTGATCATTTTTAAGCCTTCTTTTCCGTAACAGAGAAAAAATGAAAAAAAAATGGAGACGTTCTTAAGAAAATAATTATTTAAAAATTGCCTATATTTCACGAGTCAATTACATGAAAAACTACTCATATTTTTGAAAAATGATACATGATCTTATTTCGAGATCTGTATTTGAAAAACAAATTTTATAAAGGAAGAATAACCATCTTCAAAAGAATAGATGTGGGAAGATTCCGAGAAATTAAACGTTTGCAATTTTCGAACATTTACAATTCTACAGAAAATGAAACTTGGGCAATTTTTAAGAGTTTTTTTGCTATACCTGGGAAAAGTTTAATAAAAAAATAGAAGCGGTTTTGAATAAAACATAAAAATGCTATTCAAGCTTTTTATAAAGAACCCCCTCCCAGATTCAAAATATCCATTTCAAGCTCGCAGGGCCTAAGGCACAGCCATATCGATGGGGGAATGTCATTTTGAAGAAAATCGTCCGGCAGTCACGTCGACCTTGTGGATCCCCTTCCGGTTTTTTATGACCACGTCATCTTTGCTTCTAACCTCTTCGGAAACAGAGAAAGTCGCTTCCGTGGACATCATGGTGTCATCGAATTTTTTTAGCATTTCTTCTCTATGAAGGTCTTGATTTTGTCATAACGCTTTATTCTTGCTGGCTAAGTAAAATGCATTGACCGAGGTATGTGGTTCATTGTTTCTATCGCTGTATTGCACTTCCTGCAATATAATCCTCTCTTGGCCTTCCCCTACTAAGAGTAGTCTTATCGGCAGCGGTATTCTTTCTGAATTGGAGTGCCGTGATAAAATAACCAGGTTTCAGAAGAACATAGTCTTTCAAAAAGGCATTTATAATTGGATCGTTTATATGCGACCTAACCGCTCTCCTTTGGGATCCCAGCTTCTCCCAGGCTACCTCGTCTTGGGCACATAAGACGTGGTAATTTACTACATGTAGGAAACATATTTATCCACTTTTGAAATACGAGGGCCCCACAATACGATGTTCTCTGTCGAAAACTTGCCAATTTGTAGCATTGTGATATTCACTCTTTACCACGTGTGCAGTATAACGATAAAGTAAATAGTTCCTGTTATACATAGCAATACGTGGATAGAACATATGTAATTCGGGCAGCCTCTTCCTTTGAGTCTTGCTGTCACATGCTGTCAAATGTGTCGAGAGGAGTGGCGCATTGAGTGTGAATTTTCTAATCAGCAGGAGAACACACATATATTTGAAATTAAGTCAAAATTGAAGGCGTTCAATTGCTTTCGGATTTTATCCGAGTCCTTGGGTAAATGGAGTTTTTTCCGCAAAACATTGATTCAACACACAAATTCAGTGAAACTAACAATTTCGAGTAAGGGAAGGAAACACTTTGTTCCATGATATGTTTTACAAATATTATACATGTTGCAAATATATTCGTTGAATTTTTGAAAATGGCAATTGTTTTTTCCACAATCATTAATTTGCAGAAGAAATCAGAATCCAACATCTTGAACCGGTCATCAGTAATCATAATGTCTTACGTCGAACTTAACAAAGACCGTTTTGAATTTAATTAAAAAACTTGTGGGAATGTACGGCGTACCGAAACTTTTTCTCTTCTTAGTTTTATTACTCAACAATTACTCAAATGTTTAAAAAGTGCATGCCATTATTTATAATATAAAATTGAATGAATTTATGCAGAAAACTTACAAGACCCAAGAACCAATATGATTGAAAAATAGCTTAAAAAATTGGGACATATCTTAAAATTTCGCAGCAACAATTCACGCCAAAAAATGTGTGGAATAAGTCAGCAGAAAAGTTTGGAAAGTTTACATATTCACTACAAGGAATATAGACAATTCTCAGAACATTATTTCCCGTCGTTCAGTATAATAAAATAAGGGAGATTTACACAATTAACCGAAAGTTCAATATCTTTATTAAAATAGTAGCTCCCACGTCTAACGATTTTCTACGTCTAACGTAGAAAAAAGAAAAGAAAATGTGACTTCATGTGAAATGAAACTTTTTTCTTTGGGCCTGTGATGTTTGCATGGAAATGAAGTGCAATTGCTGCTTTTGGTAAAAAGTTACTTTTCTGAATAGATTTCAGTTGGTCACTTGAAAATGGGAGTAGCATTTAGTTCAAACATTTTTTTAAATTTTTGGATCAAAACTTTTGCCTGGTGTCATTCTCAACTCTGTATATACTATTTTCTACTTCATTTTCAGTTTGAAATTTAGAAACAACTGTGACATTTGCCTATAAAAAAGTAATGTAACGACGCATAAAACGGCAAAGTTAGTTCGATTGTTTTACAGTTGTAGAGTAAAAATATGCCACTAAAAGAACAATAGTTTTGGAAGGAGCTTCTTCGCATTTGCATAATAAATTGCTGACGATTGGAATTTGAAATATATTGAGACTGTTGATAACTTCAATTGATGACACAATTTTACAAATATTTATAAACATAACGAAAACTCTTACCCTCCTGAATGAAAATGTAACGCATTTCTGATTATTATAAATTCATTAAACATCGTGACATGTGGAGGAAAAATGACAACAATCCATGTCGCAGTTTTTTGGTTATTTGTTGAATCGCTAATGCTCAGGAATGCATTATCACAAGTTACTAATTAACATGTCAAAATAAATAGTGATGTTTGGTTCTGAACGGCAAATAACTATCAAATAGAGTTGTTTATTGAAGAGCGGCAGGCGTCACTGAGCCGAAAATAGTTACACAGCACCCACCGCAAACTAAATTTGTAAACTGTGTGATATTTTTTGTGTGTGTACCCGCAAAAACAATTAACAGACTAAAATCACATTGCAGGACGAATGATAGAGAGAGCCCCACATCGAGTAAGCCCAACTTCGAACGTGATGCAGTTCCACCTTTTTTTAAATGTAAGATTTAATATATCATTCCTTCTCTTTCAAAGAGCAATGTGCAGGTTTCGAGGAAGTAAAGAAACAGCACATTTGATTGGAGATTATTATTTTATAATTTATTGCATTGTAGCAATGTACTCGACGAAGTATTTTTCACTTGCACATGTGAGTAAATATTAGTATCTCCGTGCATTCAAAGCCAAAGCTTCAAAGAATTTCTAAACGCTGCGTGACCGGGCGAGCGTTGAGAGTGCGTGCCCCCCCCCCTCCTCCGCTTACGGTGGCGCCCTGTGCTCTCCGGCTCGTGCGGACGTTTGTGGTCAAATTGTATTAAGCTACTTCAATTTAAGCCGCAAAATGTAGGGATGGAAAACAAACAACAAATGTCTTTCATGTTAAAAATATTTTCATGGAATACATTTCAGAAACGTTTGTTTACATGAGTAAATTACTTTCCAGATGTAACGTAATTTAAATATTAGATTTGCGAAACAGAACAATTTGTTTATGTGCTTTTTCGACCATTAGTTTTCAACAGAACCGCGACGATTTAAGCTTGTACGAGTTGCTGTTAGCTACAGTAATGTTGTGGAACTAATTGTTCAAGGATTTCGTTGATTTATTAGTCTTCTCAAGTAGTAAATAATTGTTCTATAGATTATATTTCTGTTTTCGAGTGGCACGTTTCCCACCATTAAAATAAATCTACACAATTTAACTAAAGACAGTTACATATTTTATTAACAAATTATTGCATTATCGTGTGAAATGAGAACAAAATTATATCCATAAATCATAAAAAAATTATCGTGAATATAAAGAAATGCACATTAAATTGTCGCAGAAGATTCTACACTTAGAAAACGTCATTAAAATTCATACCATTTGCACAGAGATAAATTTAAAATATTCTTGTGCTAAAATGAATATTTAAAGCGTCTAGTGATTAAATACAAACTTTTCCATTTTAAGTCGCTTATCCGCGCTGACCAAAGAGTAACCGGAAAGCAAACCAGCGCTGCAGTGTATCTAAACGCGCCGCTGAAGGATCCCGCCGTGCAAAGCACCCGCCCACCGCGCCGCGCCGCGCCGCGCCGCGCCGCGCCGCGCCGCGCCGCGCCGCGCCGCGCCGCGCCGCGCCGCGCCGCGCCGCGCCGCGCCGCGCCGCGCCGCGCCGCACCGCGCCGCGCCGACCGCCCCCGCGGCGAGGGGCGGAGCGACCGCAGCGCCCGCGCGCTGTAACTCCGCGTTAATCCACGCGCCGCGCCGCTGTCGCGCGCGTTTAATCAGCGGGAGTGAGCGCACGGCGGGCTGCACTGCGCCGCGCCGCGCCCCAGCGAACTGCCCGCCCCGCCCCGCCACGCCCCGCTCCGCCTCGGCCGACCGCCCAACCCTGCCCTGACCCCACCGCCCCAACATGCTCTGCCCCGCTCCGTTGCCAACCACCCCAATCCATACTGGCCAGCTCCGCCTAGCTCCACCTCGCCCCGCCCCATCCTACTAACCACCCCTGTCCTGCCTCGCGCCGCCACGACCCACCTCAGCCAACCGCCCCCCCTGTCCTGTCCCCACTGTCCCAACCTGTCCCGCCCCGCTCCATTTCCAACCGCCCCATATTGGCCAGCTCCGCCCCGCTCAACCAGCTCTGTCCCATCCAATCGTGCAGCCCTTTCCTGCCCTCATCGCCCCAACCTGTTCTATTCCGCTCCGTTTCCAACCGCCCCGTCTCATATTGTCCCGCTCCACATGCTCTGCCCCGCTCCGTTCCGTCACGCCCTGCCTCGCCCCCGCTCCTTCCCCGGACGCTTCGCCGTGCTCCGGGCAGCACGCGCTGCTCCCCTGCTGCTCTGTGCCGCGTCGCCTCGCCCCGCCCCGCCCACGCCCCGCCCACGCCCCGCGCGGCTGCACGCAGCCCCCGCGGCCCAGCGCTCCCACCTCCCAGCCACACGCCCTGCCCTTCATCCCACTTGGTCTTCTTACTTCTTGCTCTGCCCCTCTCCTACCCACTACATTCATTCCGCCTCATTTCCTGACTCCCTGCGTGTCCTTCCTCTTAACTTCTCCCTTCATTTACCTGTTCCTCATATTCTTCTCACCTTCTTCTGCTTCTTCCTTCCATTTTTTCCTTTTGCTTCCTTCAAGCTTTTCGGTGCCAGTTTAGTTCCTTCCCATTCTTTAAATAAACTTTTTTTTAAATTATCTCTCGTTTTACATCCTTTCATCTTCTAAACTTCTATTTCCTTCCATCTTAACTCTTTCTCTCCTTCCAATCTAATCTCCATTCTCATCACACCATCATCTCTCTTTTACTTTGTTCTCTCTTCTGCAAGATTTCTTTCTAATCGCTCCTCTTTCCTTCCTTCCTGGAGACGCCCTGTGTAACCCCGTACATTTACGCTTTTTCTAGTTCAGTCGCTGTCTGGGGGAGAATTCTAGCTATATGGATTGGTGATGGATATTGCGGATTAATTTAACAGACAGATCTTTAAAGTAATATCGTTTATAACATTGTTTTAGAAAGCACTGTAATTCGTTTGCATTATCATTTGAAAGAACATATACTGTAGTTTACACGAGATATCAAAGGAATCTGTTCAATATCATGATATGGGATTAATAATTACAAATAAGGACATCATCGGTACTGAAGCATAGTCGACCAAACCTTTTCAGGAAGCAGCTGAGACTTAAAATACTACAGATGACGCCGAAAATCTGCATATGTAATCTTTACACCAACTCCAATAAAATGCAATCAATTTTCGTAACACCACCCATTTCAGGAAATGGACCACTTTCAGGCTACTGAACCACAGCTCGCGAAAAATCCGACCGAATTGGCCATAAACGAACTCCTCTTTGCTATTCACACTCGATCTAACATGCGGCCACAGAACAAATCCGCTTCTCTCTGGGAAATCGCAGATCCATTTGCGTATTAATTTAACAGGTTGTAACACTATGCGCTGCGAAACACTGTACTACAAAGAAGCTCAAGTACCATGATTGGCCAGCTTTGTTAATCGATTTTACACAGTCCGTTATAGGGAGTATCTAAGAACAGGTAATTTCCTCACAGAAATAGACTAAGAACAGGTCCTCAAAACGGTAATTTATGAACAGGGAACGGTTTTATACGGCCTAAAAGTATACAAAATATGTAATATATATTCAGTTATTTTCATCAAAATATGGAGTTAAGTATGGACTGTATCTGATAAAAAATGACCGTGGTAAAATAATGTTTTATTTTCAGTTTTTTGATAAACCTTCATTTTTAAAATCTGACATGTAGCTTCTAATTTTATACTTGCTGACTCTTCAACTTTTGGCATTTTATACTGGCATAATAGAGAGATACAGGTAGTATTCTGACTGGATTGTAACTGACAATGAGGAGCTATATAAGTTGAATTCTAATGTCTCATTCTCTGTGATCTCATGTGACTTCCGGGTGGTAGCCACAGAGAAAAGGAAAGGGAGTACTGCGTTTCGCACAAAATTTCGAGGTCTCAAGATCATCTGTCCAACAGTTCTCTCCTCCGCCTCTTCATCCAGCGAGACACTCAGACCACGCAGACAGCTGGAGAGTGGATCTATTCTTCACATAAATTTAAAAATTAACGGTTTCTTAACTAGCTTTTCCATTGTCAATTCTCCGTAATTAAAAAACAACAACGGATATTTAAGTAATTAATAAAATGTTTAATCTCTTATTGTTGAGATGCATTTTTAATATTTAATGCAATTTCAGTGTTAAGCTTAATATGCTATTATATGGAATTATTTTATAAGATACATGAAATTAATAGAATTTTATTCAAATATGTACCAAACCCCAAAATATGGAAAATAAAAGAAGCATTTTCAACTCTGCACATTGTGAAACATAAAGACACTGCAAATGAGTATCGATATTAGTTTAGAATATATGTGTTTACATAGAAATCCGTTCCCTGTTGATGAAAAACTACAATAATTTTTTTAAATGAACTAAATCCCCTTCATAGTGATTATAACCTGCACAAGGCTCTAAAAAGGTTGTCACAGTTCTCATCTCTACACCTGCACCATTTAAGAGCCGACAGTTATTTTAAATCTGCTCAACTGACGAACAGAATATCTGCGCACAAAGAGATAGAAAGCGAGACATCAACTCAAACTGGTCGACTCTATAAACCGAATCCTGGCAAGCAGTTTGCATGAGATCCATCGCACGGTCACAACGTAAAATTATCTCTTCGGAAGGGTAAGTTTCCAACGATTCAAAACCGATTACAAAACAGTTTGGCGCTTTGGGGAGCTCAAGCAGTATAATTTAGTAACAAAACCGCAACTCCGAGATAAAAGTCGCACACAAATGATACCAGATAGCTCCAACAATGCTATTTGCGCGAGCGCGTCAACAAACGCGACAACAAACGCAAACGACGAGCAGTAAAATTAATTTTGATGGAAATGGGTTAAAGGGTCCAAAGATCTCTCAACTCGAGCTTGACCATCTGCACCGCACTGAAAGATGTCAAGGGCGATACCAGTTCAATCTGGTTGACTCCATGAAGTTTGTGGATTGGAGGTGAAAAATCTCATCCAAGGGTTCAGCAATAAATGTGATGATTCACAGCGCATGATTACAAAACCCTCTTCTTGCCAAGTAAGGTGAGAAAGTAAAAACGGCCATAGAAGTTGTAAACATGCTACCATACAGCTCCAACAACGCCCCTTTTGCACGAGCGTGCGCAAGGCGAAGCAAAATTACTCCGGGCGGTAATGGGTCAAAGAGATTACAGATGTCCAAACTGCGCTCAACTGCCACAAAATGGAACTTTCGCAGAGAACTGAAAACAGACAAGCGTAACATCATCCCAACCTGACCGCCCCCCGTCAACCGAACGCAGGACCGCGTGGGATCGTACTCGATCCACCACCACCACCACCACCACCACCCACGCGCGTGACGCCAAACGATCACTTCGCAACGGCGCGTATCCGATCGCGCGTGCGTCTGTGCGTGTGCGTGTGGGGTGTGTGCGTGCGCACGCGCTCGCCAACCGCCTGCATCGTCGCGCTCATCTGACGTCGACGTAACGCTCAGTTTCGCAGCGGCGCCCATGAATAAGTGAGGCTCCATGAAAGGGCGGGCCTCCGCTGTTTACTCTTTGCCGCGCGGAACCGCGCCCGGGAGAGCAGGTGACTAAATTAATTATCACGCGAATCCCGGGACGCAGCCGCCGCCGCCGCCGCCTCCGGCGACCCTCGCCCTCCGCGAACGACTCGCCTCACTCCCGTCGAGCCGCGCGCGTATCGGCGGTTGCCTCTGGGGCAATGGCACACGTCCTTTTACTTGCTCACACTTACTTCGAAAGGTATGTAATCGTGCGTCGGAAAATGGCGAATTTTTTCGGCAGAAAAACTCCTACGGCCGAGTCTTTGTAACGAAAAAGTGAGAAAATCGTGTTGCTAGGTGTAGTAAATAATTTATCTAACACGTGGTGTAGTGTCAGAATCCATGGTTTGTGGGTCCTTGATACCGAAAAATCGTCTGACGGCAAAACGTCTGTCTGTCGGTCTCTGATCAACTCTAGGGCCTAAATCGTTTAGCTAATTTTCTCCAAGGTTGATATTTCCCAATCGATGTGAATTCGGCTTGAACCAAATCGACAAACGATTTGATTTTTGAGGGTACTTTACGTGAAGCCTAAAAATCAATTTCAAAATGTTCTTTAAAATGGCACGAAGTTTTCTGAGTTAACTTGGTCCTCGCTTAGAGTGAACCCATGCGAGAATGGCGCAGGTCTCATGTTCGTTGAAAACGATTTTTCAAAATTTGCAAAAGTGTAATTTTTTGGACTTCGTCCTACAGCTATAATATTGAAGATAAATGAAAATAGATATTTTTGCTTCGACAAAGTCAACACTTTTTGAAAGAAACAAGCGGATTTTGCGTAATTTGTGACTGAAATTTATGAAATTTCTAAAAAAGAAAAAAGAAAAAAAAAGCTCCAATTTTTTCCGGAGTTTCTACGGAGAGAAGACGGGATGCTTAAAAGAATGGCGCGGTCCTCATTTTTTCTTGATATCTCTAGTTTTTTTCAAAATTGCAAATTCAGGAATATTGCAAGAAAGAATGTGCGGTTATAGCACCGCTGTTTTTTTTAAATTTAACAAGACCAGAGCGGTTGCTATTAAACAGGTGAGAGTTAGTTTATAATAGAATGGATGGATGCACTGCTGAGACCTGAAGACACGCGTAACTGAAGGACTTACATTTAATAGCCGAATACGAGAAACATATGAGCAGTGCACATGTAAAAAGGATATTGCACATGTAACATATTACTAATTTCAAAGGCGCGCCGAAACTGAAAGAACACTATACAGTTTTTGACCAGGTGAGAGGCATCTATGGTTTCGGTATATGGGTCTTACATGTCGTTATAATTTCACACTCACATTATTGCCCGAAGATGAAACGTCTACTTTCAATAATTCGTTTGCAACTCACGTAATAAAATTACTCGCAAATGGTGACAGTTAAGAGTTATGTTCATTCATTTCAAGATATTATTAAAACCTAATGCTTATTCTTCAAAATCTTTTAATAAAAGCAAGTGGGAACACATCTAGGGCTCAGTACCTTTCAATTAAAGCAAAAATCACGAAATTTGGTTGAGTAGAAAACACAAACATCCTTCGAAAACCCTTCATGCTTTAATTACAAAGATAACTTGAAATGAGCTATCTTTAACACAGTTTTACTCATTGTCGACCGCAGTCCATACAAATACCTTTCAAACCATACCATATCTAATTAACCGTTACTCTTAAACAACTCATGTTTTGATCCTGCAAGTGACAACACAGGGCTATGGTACAGAAGTGGAAATAGGTGATGGAGACGACTTATTTGTTAATCTGTACAATCTTCGTGTGTTTAGTGCAGAGCATAGCACCGGCTCAAGGAAGTTGAGTGGTAGAATCAAAGCTTGGTTCCTCATTAGATACTGAGATGACTATACGAAACAAGAAGCCTGTTCGATACGCGAAGGTCTTTTGAAATTCGCTCTCTCAGCAGGCATTGCCCGTGCGGCAGCTAAAAGCTCTGCTGTGGTGCAGACAGCCACTTCGCAATATTCGAGCAAATGAAGCATGTGGTTACCCTTAGTGCATTTTTTTCTGGTTCGACGAACCTCGTGGTATTGACGTGGTATCTATAACTATGCACGCAGTGCTGCAGAAGTTGCTGGCCACGCCGAAAGCCATACATCGCACCTCCAATAGAAAAGTGACACAAGTGATAATTTCTGATTTCTCAGAAATTGTAATGTTAAGTTTCGTAGTTCTGTAATACTCGATATAGATTGTTCCAAATATTCACCTTCTAGTGGACAGTAATTGAACTAAATCAAAATCAACTTCAGAATAGCAGCAGTACCTCTTGGTAAACTCTTACCAGCTTTTAGCTGAAAAATGACGATTTCGCACATGAGTCACTTTTCTATTGGAGGTGCGATATGTTTTGCGGGAACTCATTGGTGGGAATTTGCTGTTGAATACATGTCGAGTAGCAGCGCTAGCCGAGACAAGCTCTCAGCCCCCGACAGGTCTTCCGGCATGTGTGGTAGTGTAGTGCATGTGAGTGTACGTGTGCGTGAGGGGTGTAGATAGGACACGGAAGAGGAAGGAAAGATAGCGCTCGGTCGGTGGCCCGTTTGTTAGGGTTCTGCCCTGAATTAGACTAGTGTTGATGGGGGGAGGCAGGGATTTTAATTGGACGCGAAAGCCCCGCTCTCCAGAGGGAAACGGAGTGCGTGGTGGCTCCGGTGGGGTGCGGTCGGACGCGGTACCGGTGCAAGCAGTGCCAGACGCCACATCCGCCAGGTCGCTCCGTCTCCGCCCTCGCCCTCGTCCTCGCCCGCCCTCAACCTCCATCAGCGCAGCGAATTTCTGCCATCAGCAGAGCTCTCTGTCAGCATCGCCCGCCCGCTCGCCCAAAATGTAATAAATGAAGCTAAAGGGAGGTGCTGAAAAATTAATTTCAATTTGGTTCGTGTCACTTTCCCTTTCATTGCAATAATAAACAATTCTTACTTTTGTACTCTGCTACGACACTGTCACATCTTTTGATTACGCTTGTTTAAGTTACTGATCGAATTTGGAATCGTGTTACAGCTTTGGTTTACTGAACCAAGGAAACTAAATAAATGTTTAATAATTTAGATATTGGTCTCACTGCATGCACTGGAAAGCTAAATTTGTAGTTTGTGTAAAAAAATAATATAACGACTTGTAAAAGAAATGAATGGGAAACTTATTCAGACAATAATGAATATTGTCTGAATATTGAATATATAAATGTAATTTCAAATTAACTTCTCCCCAGAGCAAGTCACACATAGTTTTTTACGTATATAAATACAATAAATTGCCAATTAAATCTATATTTTAAAGCAAAGGATACCAACTAATTTAAAAAGTATAGGTGAAAATATATTTTGGAAGTAAAACTTTAAATTAACAAGTTTTATCTTACATTTCATACAATTAAAAAATATTTCCATTGTTCTTTTGTCTATTCTTAAGTAGATCCCGGACAATCCTCTATTAGCCTATTTTTTCTTTGAATTTATTTGTAGGCAACTTTCCCCAATATCCATTCTCACGTAAGAAATGGCTCTTGCACGAGTTTTTTATAGTGCCCATAAGTGCATATTTTAGAGCTAATTGCCTTTTCAAGCGCAAGAGCCTATATTGAATTTTCAGCATTTTTATATTTTTTGATCATTACATGTTGTTTTTTTACAATCATTTTTGTGAGAAATCACTGTTGGGAATTTTTACCAAACCAATAACAACGATCAAGAAGCTCCATGACCTCTATGTTCTTGCCGTCGTCCTGGCGAGAAGGGACACCGTTTAGAGACGTATGCGAATTTGACACAGTGTAGGATTCTCTTATCCACTTCGCCGAAACTCGTCTGAGGGCCAAAGAGAATAGGAAATTGCTCTCGTCTTTCCGATTGTCGCTGTCACTAGAGAGGTATATGATTCTTACCAAAGAATACAACTGTCTTCACGATTAACCCTCCCGGCGACTTTTGCTTTTAGAAGGTAGAATTACCCATGATGGGCGGAGTGTTTTCTATAATAATTTTGTATTGAAAGCTGTTACATGTAAGATCAGTATGTTTGTTGTTTCTGTAAAAGACACATGCTACAATGCCAAAAGAAAACACTATCAAGAAGTGCGTTGCTAAAAGTGTGGATTCTAGGAGAAGATGATTTCACGATGGACGGAAATGTACTTTTTGTCAGTGTTGTGTATGAGGCAAACACTGTAAAACACTGCAACTAATGCGCGAAAATGACAAAAACTATCCAACCCTGCCTTCAGCAAGTGCAGTCAAAAAATGAAGACACGAAAGACTGACTTGTGCTGTTCACTAATTGCAGGGAACATTAAATTTTCAAAACTTGAAATTCCAACGTGTAATTCTTGACAAAATATAAAATTACACACGAGTCAACTCTTATAAAATATTATTGAACGCCGGAATATGTTTTGGCAATAGAAGAATTTTGATTTGTTTTATTTACGTATTACGTCTAAATTGGATTATTTAAGATTTTCATTTGCTTATTAAGAGAGTTTTGGTGCATATTATCAACTATAATGCCCTTTTTCTGCCTGTTTTTTACGTTTTTAGTTTCTATTTGTATGCCTAATTTCCAGCTTATTTTTATGTGCCTAATTGCCTGCCTAATTTTTACTTATTTACATGTTTGAGCTCTATTCATAAGGTATTCTTTAGTAATTTTTCGCCTATTTCTCTTGTATTCGCTATAGATGCTGCTGTTTAGAGACAAAAAATACATTTTTGTTTTTGTACATGATAGTTTATGTATTCGTGATTCGGAAAATATTCGAGAAAAAACACGTAATATAGCAAAGATTCACCTTCATTTATAGTTGTGCTCTTGATATCGAAAAATCATTAAGTCTGTCTTGTCATTTATTGCATGTCTTTGTATAAATAAAGAATGAAATGAAATATAAATTACGAAACATTTACGATATTAATGACAGACGTCGCTGAAAATCTTCACGCACTTCCTACTTTTTAGTAAATACACTATTTTGTACAAAATAATCTACGCAAAGAAGATCGGGAGTATTCCAATAATTTTGTTTTAATTTTAAAAGAAATATGCTTTCATTGAACTCAAAAATAAAAATTAAAGCTGCTATTTACGTTTTTAAACAGCACATGCGATCAGCAAAAGAACCTTTTATTTAAAATCCATTGGGCAAAAATGAAGAACGAATGAAATCACTACATAGTTTAACTGTAAGTAGTACTATTTGCAAAAAAAGTCAGATGTGTATCCCTCGAATCAAAATACATTTTCTTCTGCAAAATCCAAATGATCTGATATGCTTATTAATAGAGATAATAAGGGTAAACCTTTGTTTAATACGAACATGTTTCTCAATTATTGTTTCTGATTTTAAAACTTACGAAACCATTTGGGAGAAGAATTGTTATTATGCGTCAATTATTTCCCACTGCATAGAAAATCTCACTTTGCAAGAGCAAAAAATGGTTATTTTTTCTATCGGTTAAACAGAATAAACCTTTTGAATTATATAATTGTGACACACTATTCATATTCTTTGTCAACAATAACATGAATAAGATCAGGTTAAAGGAATTTTAAAAATATTGGTTATTTATACTGAATGAAACAATATAAATTTTGAAGGTTTCTCTTCAAATGAGATGTATCCTTACAAAGCTCGTCGGAATTTCAAAAATATGTAATTTTAATTTTATTGCATTATTTATCACATTGTTTAGTCTTGCTAGGAGACGACACAGAGATCAATGAACTTTATAACCTTCCTTCTCGGAGCTCATAGTTTCTCATCTGAAATGTTCATGAGTTCTATGGTTGGGCTATGCGTTTGAAATCAAAACAAGTAACAAACATGTAGCGTTTGAGAAGAATTAAAGTTTCTAACCAAAAGTATAGAAAGTCACATTTGCTTTCAGTTTTGCTGCATGAAAACGTCGATCATATAGGAAGATAATAAAAACCAGAAAAACTTAGCTATACGATGTTTTAGGAAATGAAAACTTAATATACTGGTTTACAGAAAATATACAATACCAAATATTTAAAAGTATGTACTAAAATACAGCAAACTTGAAATTATTTTTGAAGTTGAATACAACAAAAAAAACAAACAACGAAGAACACAAAAAATGTACACCCATCGTGATAACGTCAAAATTAGAATTTGAGTTCGTGCAAGTCAACTTGGTTTCAAATAGTAAAGATTGTTCCAGAGTAATTGCTATTTGGACCGTTCCAAATAGTAAAGACGGTTCCATTGTAAAAACTGAAGCCAACAGAAACCAATTTTAATATTTGAATTAACGCAATTTTTTCCCATGTTTCCAATACTCCCGGATTAGAAAAATACTGCATAAAATGTAACTTGCATAGCAATAAAAATATTTGGGCAAAGAAAGCAAACACATGACGAGAGAAAACTATGAGATAGAACATGTAGTGTGTTTATAAAAGCAAATATTGAAAGCTAGCGGGATAAATGAGAACAATGGATTCAATAACGTCCTTTATGATCTGCAACAAATACACTTTCAAACTTCAGATTATTTCTTACTTATTTGCTTGACTTTGATCTTCGAGAAATAAAAATAAATTGAAATAGTGCACATCCAAGAAACAGATCAGCAACTTCCAATTTTAGAAAGCCAAATGTGGATATAAGCTTTGGTACCCAGAGACTTGTCAACTATAATTTGTCATGGAGAAAACGTAGTTAATCACAATTGTTTGATAGTTCTGTATAGTAATTTGTGTTGTAAGTAAACAGTGCTCAGTTCAATAGTCATTAGATTTGCACAGTCTCTGACTTCCTTAGTCTTCAATTGTTTACAGTGTTTTGAAGCCTTCCCTTTAGTTTTCCTGGAACATGATTTCGTCAAACGTTCGAAGATAAACGTTGCGAATTTGCGAGTTACTTTATAAAAACGATTTTCGATACTAAAAAACACTTATTTCCGTACTAAAGTAAATAATGCAGTTATCTTCTACAAGCATAGATTCTGAACATTAACATCTATCAAATAATAAAAAACTTAATTTATTGTATCTTGTAATATTACTGTAATAAGAAGTGATTATCAATACTGAAGGAATCACTGAATTAACACACTAACCAGAGTTTTGTCAAAGTTAAATTTGACTATTACCCGAATAATACTAGAACGACTTGACAGTTAAAAAATATGTCAATGAACAATTTTTGTGATTTTTACTTGGAGGTTAATCTACTATGTGAAAATACCTGTGACTGTAAAATACCGTAGGATTTTGTGCTAATAATTAAAAAGCATTTCACATTTCTTCAAAGATGAACTGAACGCTCCAAAATTTTTATCTGGACCCTCTGTAAAAGGGAGAAACAAAACAGTGTTGCTGACGTGGAGTCTTCCCTCACACAAACAACAACTACGCATAAAATCACCGGGATAAAATATTGACTGAACTATAAATTGCAAATGTAAGGATATTCAAAACGATGTCTCAAATTGCGTTGATGTCAAATCTGACAAGCCTAGACCAACCACACGTAAATGACTGGAGTCAAGATCCCCATCCCGGTTCCCACGAACCACTAGAATCTAAATATATGACACTGTTAATCCAACAGGATCAACAGTGTTATATATTTAGATTAATATACGAACAAATTCTCATCCCCAATGTTGACAGAATATTTGTCAACGCTCAAACAGCTCAGTATATATCTTTCACTACCCGGAAGAAAATTATACAGACTGCTGCTTTGATCGGTCGTTTTTGGTATTAAATTCCATCAAATGTAGAAGGTTGTCAGAGCAGCAACTTAATCAATGGACTAAGTACCACGAGCAGTCTTCCCTAAACTAGATTGTTTCCTCTCTCGTCTTTTCGGTCGAATGATGACCTAACTGATCCTCCGTCTCCATTTAGCCTTAGAAAATAAAACAGCAAAACTGTGAGTAAGTTTATTTAGGTAAGTGTATTATACACTGAATATTTATCAAGTGTTTTCACAATCCATGGAAAGTTATATCGCTCGTGAGTGATACGTGATATTTTCCCTTCATCATTCGTATGACCTCCACACCCTTACACACACACACGCAAACACACACAATTGCATGTACTACACTATAATACACGTCGCGAGTTTAGAGGTTGTCCGGCATGGAACGGTGTCTGGCTGAGAGATACCTGGAGGCGGTCACAGCGCAAAGCAAAGGCGTGAAGGTCGGGGGCGGGGTCACGTTGCAGCGAAGGAGGGATACTTCCAGCTCTCAGATACATGTACTACGCTCACGGGACAATGATCAAAGTAGTTGATGCGTTCAGAAACACGAAATGGTTACTCATGCACACAATAGGAACCAGACATCTCATACTCATGAAGAGAAAAATTAAATCATTCAAATAAAGGAAGTCATCCAATTTCGTCCCATCGTGTTTCAAGGTGCAAGAGAGAAAGCAATATTGAAATTCAGAGAGCCGAATGTTACTGACGATTTCTGTCACAGACTTGATAACAAATTAGCTTAATCAGTTTGATGTAAAAGCATGGGCATCACAAGTTAACGCTAATACATTTTAAAATTCTCTTAAAGTGATTTTATATAAGAAATTATCTTGTCGCGAAGCAAACACAACTATACAAACTGCTTCTTCCATATAGTAAACATGTCACAGTGCAGTCATGTTTGTGGTAAAATTCCTTTCCGTAAGAAAACTGTGAAATATAAGGAGAGAGCTGTCAAGTTCATTGGGAGGTTGTTAAGACTTCTAATTTAATTGGTGAATATAGAATTAGCAATAGATCCCTGACTCTTCGAATAGGAGACAAGGCAAGGATGTCTAAACGATTTCCCGAAATGGATATTAGACAATAGCTGCAAAAAATGTACCAGGGTAGAGAACGACTTCAACTCTTGAAAAGTATGCTATCCGATGAGTTTTCTTTTACATTTTGTGCACTTGGTCTTCTCAATTCCAAGCTTCCTTTAGTCGCAGATAAAAGACCTCATGAATATGCAGAGTATTCAAATTGGAGCAATCCTTTGTTAATCATTTGCGGCGTTCGATTTTGCATTAATGGGAAAGAAGTAGAAGAACAAAGCAGATGTGGTAATCATGGTCACTCCTTTTTTTACCAGAGAAAGATCTGAGATTTCTTTTGAAACAGAAATCCTTTGTTAAAGCAGATGTCCGGCAAATGACATTAAATGTGGGAATGGTAGAGATATCTAAAATTTAAGTATTAAGTTTCTCTGCATACAAAAATCTTGAATTGTATAATTTATTGAAAATTCGTTATCATTCCCAATATCTTTTTTTACAAACTTTATACTGAATTACTTATAAAACATATAATATATATGAAAAGAAAGTGTGTAAACTTATTTATTAATATGTATTAGAAGGAAATTCTATCTGCTCAGTTTCACGAACATTTTACGCAATCGCGGTGTCGATATAAAACTACGTAATTTGACATAAGAATTTATTAGAATGTTGTGAAAGATTATTTTTCTTTGTCAACAAATATTAATACAATACAATCAGGAAACATTGTGAAATCAACTGTCATATAACAAACAGTAATGTAAATTCAAGAACTAGGTCCATCAATTTACTTGGATACAGGAAAGCTTGCTCGTAAATTCAACTAAACGATGGGTACCGGACTCAGTGTTGTAGAAACACTTTGAAAATTATTACGTACGACGTAATTACGTATTCGTAAACGTCAACTTAGATGACCTATTCAGGAAATATTCATTTATCTCATACACTCTGCTGTCTTTGCACAAAATTCATCTACTAGTCGTAACTGCAAAGTAGTGTTAATGTAATTTACGAGGCAAACTTCTAAGAACAAACAACTTCAGAACTCGTCAGTGCATGAGTGGGTAATGCCATTTATGTGAAACACCTTAAATAAAAATCAGACAATATATTTGTAAGTACTGTATTTTGTAACTCTGGTCGCCAATGACCTAGATGTTTGTAAGGCGATCTTAAATAAATAATTTAAAAATATATTAGATGATGTTTTATTAGTCAGATAAAACATTATTACAAATATTTTCTCGCGTTACCAACGTAAAAATTAAATTCAATACGAAATAAATGCATCAGACGTTTACCCTTAACTGCATGAGAGAACATGAGGAAACCCGTTTCACCCGGCAAAGGGGATATTACCCCATACGATGAATAATCCGTTAAATAATTTCTTGGAACGTTATTAATCCCCTCCGGTATCACGGCCATAAATTTCCGCAGACAAATGTTCGGATCAAAAGACGTCACCCCCTGTAGGGAGCGGCGGCCGCCAATGCAGCGCGGAAGGCAAGGGCTTGGGGATGCGGTATCGGCCGCGCGTTGCGAAGTTGTTTTTCACTCAGTCGGCAATTTCCATGCAGGTGATGTCTCGCGCAGGGGCGCCCCATCCACTTTATCCAATATTCAAACGACCGCCCGTTCGATACCTCATCTTGCGGCTTCCAATTTTCCTGAGTGTAGACGAGGCACAACGATAGTTGGGACCCGCCGCCCCCGCCGCCACCGTGACTTCCCGCCGCAATTATTATTTCGTGCAGATCCGTTCCTCGCGCTATTTTCTGACTCTCCGCCTTCTGCACCAAAATCATAACACTTGCATCAGCTTAGAGAGGTGAATAAGAGTATGAAGCTGCAGGAAAGGAGTAGGGAGGAACTTGGACGTTTTTATTTTATTTTTCGTTGGGTTGTAGAGTGAGGCGATGGCTCGAGATGGTTTTGCAATCTTTTAACCCCAGGTTTTTCTTCGCTGGGGAAACCGAGGCAGCGATGGAGTAATGGTTAAAATGTACTCAATGTTGAGTGACGAATGTGGAAATGGAAAAGATGATGGGAAGAGGATATTGCAGCAGTTTGCAAAACATGCTGCGAATATGTTGGTCTTCGATAAATCTCAGTTGCAGTGACCGAGATTGGAAACTCACCAATGATGAACAATGTATAACAATTTTTTCCATTTCTTTTATGAAAGGTATGTGTTTACACAGTAAGCAAATTTGCGCACAAATGGTGGTTTATATTTTGCATGCTGATGAAAGTTTTCGTTCATTATTCTACATACATGTCAAAAGAACACGAATAACATGTTCATGAAGACGACTTAAAAAAGCCTTGAATTTAAGATTCTTCTTTTTTTGTCGTACAGCTGACATATAATGCAAATATCTGTCTATTTTAATCACTGTGATTAGAAAATATAAAAATTCCTAGAACTAAAGTTTAATTTTAAATTAATTTAGTTTAAGTTTTAATGAAGACCTCCCGGTCCCGGGTGAAGAATCAAATTTCCTCTGTGACAGTTCATTTTCAGTAATTACATTTGATGCATCTGCATGTTTACACCGTATGACAAGCGTAGGAGTCTCAGAGTCTGTTTATATTAAGATAAATGTATTTATAGTGATGTTACAATAATGACATGATAAAAATACAGGAGAGAATCTTTATTTTAAACACTACACAACAAACTTGGATGGAAACAAACGACAGTTTCTTTTAGTTTCCCTTTTACACCAAATGGTAAGCGTTAGGAGTTACAGGCAAACACGTTTTTGAGTCTGTAGTTAACTAAATAAGGTGTCTTAATTTCCTTAAAGAAGGTGCATCATCCCTGTTGTTCATCTACGAAATCACTTCGTGCTACGGCCTGTGTCAATAAGATCAACATTTGTCAGGGGTGTCATATTTGACTGCTTAGATCAGTCGGTACGAGTAGGTGCATCTGTTGGGTCAACAAAAAATCCCGGGTTTGGTTTCTAGAAGGGTCAAATATTATTCTGTGACAGTCCATCAGTACATTCATCCTTCTTAGCTTCTCAAGTATGTAAGAGAACACTTAAAATTGAGAATGATATATTATTGTGAAATATTAACTCTTAAATTATATTTCATCTGAGAGAAGATATACCTTTAACAGATGTAAAGTGTATCTTTTAGAATTTTCTGCCTCATTACTTTACGAAAAAAATTGGAAAACTTCTCTGTTTGCTGGCAAATAATTAAATCAGGCACGTATAATGCCGTAAAAGTTTTAAGGCAAGGAACCTTGACTTTGAGGCAATTAATTTCTCAATTGCCTACTTCGTGTAGCAAAAGAGCAATCATCCGACTTAGTTTTATCGGATACAATATTCCGCTTCGAAGCGCAAATTTAAAGGAATGTGGTTTCAGCATTGTGAAACGAGGAGAATATTGTGGAGATATAAAATGTAACTCTCATAAACTCTCAACAGGCCGTTTATTAACAACACCAAACTGCTTACGTTACGAAAGGATACGAATATATATCGAACGAGGGCCTTAATAAAAGGAATTGGTTATGAATTGCCCCAGCAACAGAAGCAAATCGCTGAATAAAATTCCGTTCCGTACTTACACACTCCTCCATTATTTTGCAATTTATAGTTGCGAAAAGAACATTTATTTCAATACAAACTTTTCGGTTATCTCGCGTTGAAATTAGTCGGCCCAAAGCGAATGTTCCTTATGTGGGGGAAAAAGAAGGTGCATCAGTTGCAGGTTTAAACGCGTGGATGGCTCATTGGTGTATTTCATTTGCTCATAGCGCCCGGATGCAATACATGTAGCACAGAGAAGTAGACTTCGGGGAGGAGGGGCTAATTCCCTCTTCCCCGAAGTGTTCGAACAAAATACATTTTTAATTTGAAATGAAATTACATTGAATATACTTAAAGTAGAGGAAAATTATTGTGATTTTACATTTTGATGATAATTGACTGTTAATGTTACTGTCATTATTTAATCACTTTAATAGATAATCTCAGCTTTAAGTTCACAATTGGCAGTTTTCACATAACTTACATAACATACTGGAATTCTGTCAGCGTTGTTCTTTTAACCATCCGAGTAGAAGTTGGGATCCTACTTGACACCAAAGACACTCAATATTTATATGGGAAAATGAAAGCTTTACGTCATGTTACTTTTTGTTATTATGGTGAAAATGGCATACACGTCAAGGCTATTCAGTGCACAAAAACCTTATCTTTATGTTTAGAGGCCACAAAGACGACTACGTTTTTGTGGCTTCCCAAGAGCAAGAAACTGATGATTAGGGCTGACATCGAAAAGTGCTATTCTAATAAATAATATTGTTGGCAATGACTACGTTTATAATTATTTCATTATAAAAAATCTTTTATTTCATATTTAAGAGTGAATTATTGGTTTACTCCAAATATAATAATAGCAATAATTACCACTACCATAAAATTTACAGGTTTGTATTACGTACCAACAACCATCTAACTTTATATACGAGTACATGTATAATCCCGCCCCCAAAGGTAAACTGCAGCTACGCCACTGATGCAACTCATTCTTTTTGGCGCTAATTCGTTTCTTTTAGCATATTAAATAGTTTCTAAAATACTCTAAATGATTAACTAAAGAAATTAATGTTGAGTTTGTAAAAAACTTATTTCTTGAGTTTCATAAAAATAATTGTCTTATAAAGACTTATTGACTCATATGTTGGTTTATTATTATTATTATTATTATTATTATTATTATTATTATTATTATTATTTACTTGGTTATCAACGAATGAGAATAATCTTGAATTTACCTACGATCATTCCCAGTCGCACTAATTAAATTACATGAAAGCATTTCAACCATCTCTTCGGGATCGGTTTTCACAAAACATTACGTAAGCTCACATTGTATAATTTTTAATATGATTGAAGTTCGTTTCATGAAAATATAACTTTTTGGTGAAAAACACAAAATATTTCATGATTCTGAATGTGTATCAATCATTTTAGTAATGTTCAACAAAACTCGTTTCTACAATGACATTGGCTCGTGGCTTTTGCATCGTTTGACATTCGATCATTAACATTTTGTCATTTGATTATTGTTTACAGCAAATTCTGCAAAATACAATTTTAGAACTTTTCAACTAATTGGTTTAATTCTCTACCCTACATTAATGTTATGGAAGATATTGTGTTCGGTGAAAAACACAATTTGTTTCAAAGACTTACTTTTGTTTTTCAACACTGTAATATATACTTAATGTTTTGAAGATATATTTATCAGACTTTGAGGTTCATTAAAAATGCCTTGCAACGAAAACTTCTTTGAAAAAAGTAGGGAAAGGGAAGGGAAAAATAGAGACAAAGGAAAAAGCGAGAGGGGTAAAGAGAAAGAGAAGAGAGAGAAAAAAGAGGGAAAAGAGAGGGAAAGAGAAGGGAAGGGAAAGAGAGAGAAAGAAAAGGAAAAATAGGGAAAGAGAGGGGAAATGTGAGAGATGGAAGTGATAGAGGGAGAGGAAAACGAGGGACAAAAGAGATACGGGGAAAGAGAGCGAGAGCAGGACAAAGTCTGCTGGGTTCTGCTAGTCTTACGTAAAAGTCTTTCGCAACCAGTAAAGTTTGTTTGGGCTATACAAACGTAACTTTACATCTAATACAGTGGACAGAAAAGATTACAAAGTGCGAAGTAGACAATGCCATGCTTTAATATAAAATTACAAAAGAGTATAATTTTAAAACAAGTTTCTATCATCTTAGCGAAGTTGTTTCTTGTTTAGAAAGTGTGACAGCAATACACTGATAGTTACATTCAATCGAGCAATTCAAACAAAAAAATAGATACCTCTTCCTCGAAAACTCACTTCCAGCAAAATATTCTGCCAACAATATATTCAATTGCGGGAGCGCTTCGGCGAAGTGCCTGGCCGGCGCGCCGTGACTTATGTCCAATCCTAGGTACCGCGCTCAACACTCGGATGACGCCAAGTTATTTCCTCGCGCTACAGCGCAAAGCCCCTTCCCAAATCTCCTTCGCCGCGGCCAAGTCACGAATTAATCCTCGCGCGCCGCGCGACAAGCACGCTCCGGCGGACGGCGCCGGCAACACGGCTTGCGCGCCGGAAGCCTTTGGCCTTCGACAAAGAATGCGCGGAATCCGGTGCCGCCGCCGCCGCCGCTGATAAAAGGAAACGCGCAGTCCCAAGACCGTCCGCTTGGGGCGCGGGCGGCGCGCGCCGGGATTGCGGTTCGGCGCCACCTCCCAAACACCTGCGGCCCCCGATAAAGGCGGCGGGCGGAAGAGGCGCACTTCAAGCGGGGGTGGACGGTGGAGGGGGGGAGGCGGTAGCAGGTGAGCGGCGCGCGAGTAGAGTGATTCACCGGCAGCAGAATGAGAAATGACGAGTAGAAACGTGGTGATTGGTAGTGAGCGGTAGGTTGCGAAGTGGCAGGTTGATGAGTGACCGGCTGGTGAATGGCATGGCGGGGAGGAGAAGTAGCAACGCGGTGACTGGGTGGGTGGTAAGGGAGTCGGCGGTGAGATTTAGATCGGGGCGTGACAGGTTCGTGAGTGAGAGGATGGGAAAAGACACGGCGGTACGTGAAAGAGTGGTGAATCACAAAAGCTGGGTGTTGATAGGAAGTCAACATGAGTTAAAGGGAGAAGAGGATCAGGTTGGTGAGTGACAAAGTAACTAGTAACAGAATGGCAAAATGATGAGAGATAAGTAGTGACGAGTAGGTGAGACATAAGACACTGAACGGCATAGGTAGGACTAATAATAGTGACTGAGTAAGTGAGTGAGTGAGTTGTGGAGAGTCTCGGGCCATAAGGATCACTCCTCCATCTCACCACTCAATTTTTCTTTACGATACTTTCATCTAGCGGAGAAAGGAGGTCTCACTCAGGCGGCGATTTGAATTTAGATCAGAGATCTTCATCCTTACTTTTTTTTACAAATGTTTCATTATGTTGTTAATGAATGTCGTGATGTATACAATTATTATTATAATTTACAGTTAATTATTACTTATTGCTTCAATTAATCGGTTTGAAAAATATTACGATCTTGTAAGTTGAAAGTCCTGAGAAATACTCCGGTATAGGCGCATGAACAATTGCGTTTACTAAAATAAATAAATAAATAAATAAATAAATAAATAAATAAATAAATGAGGTGGTGGGAATGGAGGGAACATGCGGCATGAAGAGAGCAGCGTGGAGTGTGGGAAGGGCTTCGGAAAGCGAGTGGAAGGCCGAGTGACGGTAGAATTACAAGTAGGTGGGCGGCGGGACATGTGGGTGGCTGGGCGGTCGGGCGGACGGGCATGGGGGGGGGGGGGTACGTGAGCTGTGATCGGTTGGGTAATGGACAGATGGGCTGTTGATAGAGGTGTGTGCATACGATGATATGTGAGTACGTGTGTGAAAAGGTTTGAGTGGGTGGTAGAGGTGGGCGGGTTGGCGAGAGGTGGGGGCTGGTCACTGTTACTGAAAAACGCTTCTTCAAATAGGTCGAAGAAGGAGAAGAAACATGCCTAGCTTCTGGAGGAGCTTGAAGGATTGCGATGAAGACATTATTTGAACGAGTCTGCCAATAGATGCGAAATTGAATCGTACTACACAGCAAGTAAGGAAAGCCAACGGGCGCCCGACACAAAGAAACGGAGTCCAGGCACGGCGGCTTGGAAGCTGGATGGAGTGGAATGCTGTGTGCCGGGGCAGGGAGCTTAGCGAGCGCGCCAACTTTCGGGCGGGAAGCTTGGGCGGGAGATTCGGCTGAGTTTGCGGGCGCGCGAACGGATGAACACCCGCTGAACCTGCGAGAGCACCACGGTCTGGGGATGGGGGTTGGGGGATGCAGGTAGGGGAGAGCGGGAGGCGGGGAACGAGGAGGGGTAAGGAAGAGGGCAAAGAAAGGACTACGAAAAGGGATGGGTGGGTTGGGGGGTAAGCAGGGAGCACGGGTTAAACTGTAGAGAACAAACAGAAAATAGTGGAGAGTGCGAGGATAGAGGACGCAGAAGAGAAACTAGATTGGTCGAGGTTTTCGGGCACGACAACTGCTGTGATCATTAGTCCCGTTAGTGTAGTGAATATTTTATGCTGGGTATTGATCGGATAAATAAAAAATAACTGCCGATCAGAGCATCTGGACGCTAGGAGTCTTCTCGAAATAGTGGGTGTATGCGACCTAGCTAGGATCGAAAATCCACCTTCGTTTGAACCCGAATTCTGGAACCTGCCGGTCCGAGTTGCTGCAGAGACAGCGGCAATGTCGGCTCTGAGCTAACTAAACTCAGCCGGTCAGAAGTGAAAACTTAAAACGGTGGGTGCAGGGCCGAAGACACAAGGAAGACGATGGAGAAAAGCGGAGAGAAAACGGAAGGTATATAAGCTGTTGAAGTGATTACATTATTGAGGCAAATGCGAAAAGAATATATATATATATATATATATATATATATATATATATATATATATATATATATATATATATATGATAGTAGTGATAGTGAAGAGATAAGTGATAATGTTGCTACGATGGAATGAGAGGCAGGATAAACGAGAAGCCCCTGAGAAAACCAATGCCATGAACCCAGCTCGTTCGTCATAAATTCCGCACGAATTTGCCCACAGACTGAATCTGGGCCTCAACTAAGAAAGGCATATACGGCAGATATTTCGCCACAAGCCCGCCGCAAAAAGTGTTATCAGCGTAAAAGAGAAATTATCGTACAACACAGCGAGCGCAATGGGGGAGAACGACAGGGACGAGGAAGTAAAATGGAAGAGTCAGGACGCAGCATAAGAGGAGAACGGAAGAAAGAAAAGAGAGAATAAAAATACTGATTTTCACATTCAGGGCCATCTGATGGCGAAAATTGCTTATCTTGTAGTAGCTTCCGATCAGCTGACTACTGACTAATTTTGGTAAATAAAAATAATAAAATAATCTTTCTTAAATAAAATGTGAACATTTCATTTACATTCGATTACAGATTCTTTACATTCATTAGCTCGCCCTGTATTAATTTAAAAACTCCCGATTAAGGTGCTTCTGGCTTGAACCATCGCCCGACGATGAGGCAGGCCACGACGCAATATTTCCGTAGGGCTGAGGAGGGAGAGCGTCGGGCGGCCACGAGAGCGCGGAGGGCGGGGGCGGGGGGCGCGAGGGAGAGGGCGGCAGGGTGGGGATGGGGGATGGGGAAGATTCGAGTGGCCGGAATCCGACATCCGGGGTGGTCTCCGATAAGAGGTGGCGCGGGGGGATCGGCGGGTCGGGAATGGAGCTGTTTGACCTAGAAGCCGCCGCCGCCGCCGCCGCCCTCGCCGTCCTTGTTTCCGGCGCCGCCGCTTGAGAGCCACTCCCCCGACTGGCGGCCTCCCAGTGTTTCGGCGCCTCGCGCTTTGGCCAACGCGCCGGCTGAGGTGGCTCAGGGCATCGACTGATGTCTCTGCTGTGCCTCTGACCAGAAGTTCCTACGGTTCGTGTTCCGACGGTGGCAGTTCTTTAGCCAGTAGCCAGAGCGCTAGGTCGAGTTCAGCCGCTGTCTGGATCCCATAATAGGGGCTGGCTGAGGTTTACTAGCGGCTGGTTTCTCCAACACAAACGAGAAACGGACCGCGCGCGATGTTCCCTTCCTCTTCTGTGTCCAATCGTCACTCACTAGTTACTCACACACTTTCACTAAATACACCACACGTGTGTGTAGACCAGTCGGAAGTTTAGAGCTTATTCTTCCCCGTGGTGGTGCCTCGCTGGTGGGAGATACGTGCAAGGGTATCCATCTAGTGTGGGATGTCCGCTAGTCGACGTTTAGATCGTCGCCAGATCTCACCATCCAGCGGGGGAACACAACCTTCTTCTGCGATAAAAATATGCACTACAATTTCGAGACTAATGACCTTCGAATTTCTCGTGTCTAGAAACCTGCAATAATCAATCAGTCAGTCAGTGGGCCAACTGCTCTGGGGGATTAGATCAAGATGTTGGAATTCTGAAAAAATATATTTTAGTTCTCGTTTGTTTTAAATACTACATTCTACGAATGTTTCATCTTCTCTGTGCGAAATATTCTGAATCTTAGTTTATTCTTGTCGCATTGCTCTCGAAGTCAGACGTACCTATCAGTCACGTAATATTTACATCATAAGCATTAGAAGTGGAGAAAAATGCTGTAAATAATTCGGCTTTTTACAGAAACCAGAAAATGAATCAGAAAAATGATTCATTAAAATGACGATTTATTAAATTAAAATTCGTAACACAATTGACATCACGTATACAAAGTGTTTAGAAGGTTGTATAGTCTATTCGAATGCTATATCAAGTTGCAACATTCTCTACAAACCTCTCTTCTAATAATCCTGGTTTGAACATTTTCGTCACACATCTCCCCTAAGTATGACGAACGCATTACTCAAGTCTGAAATATAGGTTATAAAATGGAAACTAAATTGCTGTTGCAAATCGACTTTTCGTGGAACAAAAGAATATACTATTCAATGGTTCCTCAAAATTCTTGAAATAAAATGTATTATTGTGATATTTAGTCCGGAATTTCATAATTCTAATGTTATATGCTACACCAAGATTTTCTACATTTCTTTCCTGAAAAATAATATTCGCGAAACCAATTTCGTACTGAAACTTAATTAAATGGGCATTCATTTCTGCCACGAAATAATGCTAGCGAATATTTTGTATCGCTAAGTTGCCAGCGCCGGTCGGTCACGTGGTGCGGCCCCGGCCCCCCGCAGCGAGCGAGCGCCGAGCGCCGAGGTGATTTGTTGGCGCGCGTCTCGCCCGGACGGGCGCAGCGCTCTCCTCCAATGCGCCGAGTAAATTTATCGGGCTTTTACGTTAGGAAGCGATAAATCTCGGGCGGCGCTATTGCCGGGTGGCCGGCGAGCGCCAATCGCCCGCCCACCGCCCGCGCCCATCGCCCTGCACCACCTCCCAAGCACCAGCCATCGCCCTTCCCAACTGCCTGTCTAGTCTTGTTGCACCACCGCCGCTCCCGCTGTAGTGATCGGCTGCCTCAAACCAGCCAACGCCCTGTTCCGGTACTTCCTTTCCAACCTCTCAACACAATCATCACCGCCCGAGGGAACTCCACCACGATAGGACCAACTCTATTGCCTCAATGTTTTGACTGTTTGGTTGGTGAACGCGGGCGCGTCAACTGCAAAGGGCATTAGTCCCGTAAGTGTAGCGCATGCTTTTTTTCCCGGGACATGGCGGTGGTCTTCCACATGTGGATGGTGGGATCCAGCGCCGACCAACGGTGTCTATTGTCCCAAGATATCCATCACCTTACTCATCACCCACTTTGTCAAACCACACTCACCACTGCCACCTGTCTCACCTTGTTCATCTTATCCTAACCTCACCACCTTAAACTAACCAGAATCTTCCCCATTTCATGGAATAACACTCACCATTCTTCCCTACCACTCCCTTCCTCACCCTTACCCTGCTCTCTGCCTCACCCCTTCTCCATCACTTTCAACTTAGCCATGCCCTCGCGCCGTGGCTGTCGAGTGCGGTCGCTCCGTTCTATCAAGTTATCACTCCGCCTCAATGGCCCACTTTTGCTACGCCCTATCCGGGCCTTAGTCAACATCCTGCCACTTCCCCCAAACACCTCCACGCCCCATCGCTCCGGCCTCGGTCATTGCAATGCGTTACGGTCCGCAAGGCAGCCATGTCGCCCTGCACCGCCGTTTCGTCAGCAGCCTAGTTACATGTGCTCCCAACACTTTCCTAGTCAGCAGCATGCTTCACCGCCTCCGACCGAGACAACTAGTGGCCAGCTGCACCAAAAATACTGTTAATTTTTTTTAATGGAATAAAGAAAAACCGACACAAAATGGTTGCCCAAAAATCAGCACGCACAATGTTCAAGAACAACAAATAAAACTCAGTCGTTTAATACTGCAAAAACTAAAATATCATAACAAAAGCAATTTTTCATGAATACTACTGTATCATAGTATACTGTATTCGGATACACGGTACAATATACCCATAATATAAAAAAAATTGCTGTTCAATTGCACAGTGTAGCAGATAATTAATGGTGGGCGGCCTCTTTCTTAGAACTTCGGTGTGGCATGATTTCCGCTGTAAGCAATGATCCACAGAGTGTGAGAATTCAGCAAGCACATGCTGAATGACAACATGTGGAATTACAAAGTCAAGTATTTATATTTTTTAGAAACAATAGAAAAGGTATTAAATACGAAAGAAGCCAAGTCCAAAGAAGACGGACGACCAAGAACATCTAAAATGGAGTGACGAAGAGAAGGTAGACGGGAATATATTGAATGTATCTTCTGTGACAATCTCGCCATCCCGTTCAGCGAATTTCTTCACTTATTCATTTATTACCGTTAGGTAACTACGTAGGTCATTGAGGATCATGAATGATTTGATAATAGTGATAATGATGAGATAAATAACGGAATGGAAGGTAGGGTAAATTACAGAATTCCGAGATAAATCTCTCAATAGATCGGTTTGTTCTCGACAAACCTCACATGCACTGGCCGGAAATCGACCAAAGGTGAAAACTGTTTACGCTAGCCCCCGAGAAACCCGGGTTACCTGAGGCCCCTGGCCTCGCTCCCAAAAACAGATTAATGAAATATTTCGTTACCGCGCGGATCAACTGCTGTGATCATTCGTGTTATGGATGCATAAAGCATTTAAAGACGGCGCGCGCGGTGTTCGGGCTCACCAGGGCATGGGAAGCGACCACTGGAGCCTGAGCTCGAGGCGAGTCACAGCTAGTAACGCCGGATGAATGTAAGGAGCCGGGTGCCTCCCATTAGCAATACAAAATCATCAATCAATCCCACTGACGGGGCAGTGCCCATCCGGGACTAGTTTTGAGCTCCCGACAAGATGATCTTGTAGTGAACGTAAATGTGTGTGTACACTACATGCCGGGAGACCCGTCAGGAGCTAAGAGCCTCTGGGCTGGGGCGGTGCCCCGCTGGTGGGAGATACCTGGTTAGGGGAAGCACCGCTACCCGACGAAAGGTCGGCGCCGGATCTCGCCGTACAGCGGGGAATAGATCACCGCCACCTCCTGAGCAAAAAGCATGCATTACAATTACGGGACCAATGATTCTGGTAGTTGACGTGCTCGGAATTACTAAAAAAATCAATCAATAAATAAATAAATGAATGTGTGTGGAAGTAAAGGGTGATGATAAGACAAGGAAGAGGAAGGAAAGATCGCGCACGGTCCCTGGTCCGTTTATTAGGGTACTGCTCCGGCTTAATTGGTGTTGAGTGGAGAGACCACAGAAAACTAAAGATCGGAGCTGTCTGGCCTTAGAAGGCTCGTCCAGTGGCTGAACTCAGCCTAGCTATGTAGCTAGTAATGAAACCCGTCAGGGGTGGAACTCTAGGATCTCCCGGTCAGAGGCAGTACACTGACATCACTTGATGTCCTAAGTTACCACAACCGGTGCTTCCACGAAGACCCTGGCTAGCACAGTTCATCCGGTGTTCGGCAGATTCACCACGTAAGGCACGTACGTCTCTGAAGCGCGTCGTCTTTGGCTTTGACGTTGAGAACTCGTCACCACCGACCTCCCGGTTTCCTTCAGATAAGGGCGCCACCTGCGTAACAACAAGCACGTACGACAGGCCTCCCCAAAACAGTGATTCAAGAGGCAAGATAAGGACAGGCGCGGACACACACGTCGCTATCGGCGCCAATACTTCAAGCTCACTTCAGGGAGAATATGTTCGTAGACAGGGATGCGGTGATCACACACAGGTGAGAAAGGGGAAGGGGAATAGAAAAAACAGAGCAGAAAGGGAGAAGGGATGGAAAATGGGAAAGCGAAGGGAAGAAAGGGAGAGGAGAAGGACAAAGGGAAAAGGGAAGGGGAGAGGGGTTGGGAAGAACGGAAGAGCGGAAAAGGGGAGGGGAAAGTGAGATACAGAGGGGAATGACAATGGATAAAGGGGGATGAGAAAGGGAAAAGGAGGGAAGGGGAGTAGGAGAGAAGGAAGGAGATCAGATGCGAAAGCGCTCCTGGCATTTTTCCAAACACGATGTCCTGAGCTGCTCGTTGGGCATTCCTGACCTAGGTCACCGTTTCAATCTTCTTTGAAATGCCGACATTTAATTTGCGACTTTCCACAAATAAACAGGTAAAAATATTATTAGTTTTCTTCGGAATAGGTTCAAAGAGTGTAAACTTAACACGGATCATTGCGTAAAATCGAAAATTATTATATTTCAACAAAAAATTAAGTGAAGTAATTACTCGCAGTATGCAAACAAACGTTCAACCATAATACACCGTAAAACCCTGACATGTTCATAACAAGACTGCGTCTTTTTGACACTATCGCACACTGTAACTGTTCCATTGAGTTCCACACCTTCACGTTACACATTTTGAGAGCCAAGTTACTTTAGCAAATACGTTATAATTGCGGAATCAACGGAATTTTCACCAAACAATTGAAGACATAGGGACGAATTAATTGTACTTATTAGCTTTTTGACAGCTTTGATTACTTTCTCGCACTTACTTCGTAAGAAGAGAAATTATTGTAATCGCGTGCCGGAAAACGTCGAATTTTCGGCAGAAAATCTTTCTACTAGGCCCTCGTAACGAGAATTTGGATAAATCTTGTTCCTATGGGTAGTAAACTACTTCCCCTAACACCCTGGGTAGTCAGAAGCCATATTTTGTAGGTCCTTGATACCGAAAAATCGATTACCGGCAAAACGTTCGTCTGTCCATCCGCCTGACAGTCCGTCCTTCTGTCTCTCCCTCTGTCCGTCTGTGGTCAACGCTAAACCGTTCAGCCGATTTTCTCCAAAACTCATATTCCACCGATCAAACTAAACGCACTCCAGGCTTGGCGTATTTGTGGACGAAATGAAAAGAATTAAAAAAATAACGATTCTTCAAAAACCGTTTCAAATGTTTTATACCTTTTTCCAGTTTTGTCCATTGTATAAAACAAGGGACTCTACGAGTGATGGAGATTTAATTTTCGTTGATGTCTCTTAACGTTCGAAAATTGTATGTTAGAAATATTGGGTTGAGAAAATTAGATTTTTCTGCATTTCAGTCACACGGTTTAATTTTGGAATTAAGATTGATACAAAAATTTAATTTGTTTATTTGTGCATCGTATGTTCATTCTACAGGATGAGCAGTGTTTGTGTTTAGTTTATTATGTAATGGTAGGCATATTTAATTATAAAAGTTTGCATTGTCTGGGGTAAGAAAATTAGAGATTTATTGTCCAATTATATTACAATTTGTGATTAATGGTTAAACTTAAACTTGAGTTGTATTAAGTACTGCCAATATGGTTTGTGTGCCTTTTTATATGGAAATATTATATATTAAGATTTTAGCTTCGGTGGTTACTTTACTAGGTGGTTGAATTGGTTTCCGAGTTACCAATTATAGCAGTTTTTGTACAAGGAATTATGGCTTTGTGTGTGTTTTAGGATTTACTTGATTTATACCATACATTTTTACATACATAATTAGATCATATCTTTAATATGTATTAAATAATTTACTATACGATACTTTAATATGATCATATATTACCTTAACTTCTCAAAGTTATTCAAGATATGGTTGTTATACATAGGCTGACACTTGGCAAATAACAAGAAAATATAATGTACATTTCATGTACATCTGACACAACAAATCTTCTATAATATGAATGTTTGAACAAGGAATAAAAAAGTGTCACTTGCATAAATAAAAAGAAAGCAAAAGTAAAATTTCCTTTCCCCATGAGGAATGAATCACGCAAAGGTCGAATTACACCACTTTCGCAAAGCCACGATTTAGCAAAGCCAATTTCATTACATAAACTGCAATAAAAACAGAACACCTTGAGATTCTCAGCTAGAAGATTCCTCAAATACGCCGAATACTCGGCGTTGCAATACCGACTCCACTTTCCGACCTAATAGCAAACATTCCTCGCGCTTCCTCTGAACGCAAATTCGCCTTCATCGCAACATCGTTCCGCGGAATTCTACCTCTGCAATTCCTCTCTCCCAAAGACGAGGCTCGAAATAACGTACCTGTAAAAACACATTAAGGAACACGTGTTCTCACGGCCTGGAAGAAGACCGCCGGTGAATTCTTTCTTCCGGCAAAAAAGGAAGAGAAGAACCGAAGTAATACGCAGGTGAAGGCAAATTACCTCGAGCGGCACGGCCGGCGGAGGCGGCGCGGTCTCTGTGTAACGTGCTATTGTGACTTCCTCTCCTCTCGCCCTTCTCCTCCGCGCCTTTCACCGTAATGGAGGGGAAACCGGGCGAAAGGCGAGGGTGAAGTCGGGGCGGAGCGCAATTTCGTTAAAAGCATCTGAATTACTCGATGCCCGGCCCCAAACACGGGGTCTCGTTTGCACGAATTTATCACGCGATTTACAAATAATGGTGGTTGGCGCGCGCGGGCGGGCGGGCGGGCGGGCGGGCGGGCGGGCGGGGCGCGAGGCGCATTTACGCAGCGCTTTCACGCGCGCGCGCACGCGCGGGGGCCAGATACGCGCGTCTCCCCCTAATCGCCCTCGCGTCGGTGAAAAATTCGAGGATCGCGCGGGCGAGGCGCCACGCCAGGGATGATGTAATATCGCCGGTATACAAGTGAAACCACATCCCAAAACCGCGTTTTCAGAAGTTTATACTTGCTGGTGATTAGCGCAACCCCTCTTGATTGATTGGTTGATTGATTACTAAGGATTCCCAGCGCTGTTCCGTAAGTGTAGTGCATGTGTTATCGCTGGGGGTAGCGGTGATCTTTCCTCGCTGAATGGTGAGATCCAACGCCGACCGTGGACCTGCCACTCGGCTAGCGGTGTTTTCTCCAACCAGGGATCTCCCATCAGCGGGCACCGCCCCAGCCGCGACAAGCTCTAAGCTCCCCACAAGTCTCCCGACAAGTGTGATAGTGTAATTCACCTGATGTCCTTAAGAAACATCGCGGAAAACTACCGGTCAGAGCAGCCGGCCGCGAGAATTCTCCTCCTGACAGCGACAAAAATTGACCCAACTATCTAGCAAGTCGAAAATACTTCTACCGTTGGGACTCGAACCCTCAAACCTCCCGGTCAGATGGCACTGCTGCAACACCTCTTGAGAGTTGGGATGTCGTACACCTGAACAATTTTCTGGTGATTGGAACATATTTTATTGCTAGTGTGAGTAGATATTTGTGCTTCTAAAAAGCGCACTACATCACTTTTTATCATTTTGAATATGTAATATCAAATATTGTTGGTCGGCGAGAGATGCATTTAAACGGAATTTCCAGGCGCGCGCGGGACAGATATGCGCGTCTTCCTCATCGTCGTCTCGTCGGTGAAAAAATTGAGGATCGTGGGGTGGAGGTACCACGCTAGGTATGATAATATTGTCGGCGTTCAAGTAAAACTACGTTCCGAAAGCGTGTTTCGAAATAAATGAAGTTGAAGCTGATATTGTATCTATTCAATATCTTTTGTTGGTTAAGAGATACAACCGATTTTCTTTTACACACACTTGCAACATTGGCCTTGAACATTCATTGATTTTCAATCAAGACACATAATTGGATTGCCATTGAATGCGTCAATACTTGGTTCTAGGTAGCGCAACTCGGCGTAAGAGATTTTAGATGCCGTCTACCTGAATTATTGGCTCATTTTTGTTGGGTTAGATTTAGAAGGTGCGATCTCAATTTATGCTTCTAAAAAGAAGGCGTGAGGTGAATTTACGTCGCATTTCCGGCGCAAGTGCCAAATACCCGCGTCTCGTTAACCGTCCTCGTGTCGGTGGAAAATTCCAGAATCACGCTGTGGAGGTACCACCCCAGGTACGATATGGTGTCGTCGATATACAAGTGGAACTACATCCAAAAACCATGTTTCGAGGTTAATCAAGTTGAAGCTGGTTCTTTATTTATTCAATATTTTTGTTGGAATACCTACTTTCGTTTTTTTCACAATTTAATATGTAGGTAATATGTAAAGGTTACCCGTGAAAACCGAGGGGTAGAGTTTAAATTCGCGCATTTATAATTAATACAAAATTCAATATTTATATTTATTATGAAAGAAAAGGCAAGAAATTACTTTTCTTTTCACATCAAATTGTTCTGAGAAACATTCTCACTGTCAAAAACATTTTTAATCTGGAGAGGTCTTCGTCAAATTGACTATGGACAAAGTAGGTTTCTTCTAAAAACACTCCCACTTGTTGAAACTGCCTTTGACTTCGTCGTGAGAACGAAGGCATTTATTGCACGTTTGATCTACTGCACCCGTGAAAAAGGAGGTTTTAAACGTTTTGCGGGGAATTTCTGCATTAGAAAAATTCAAAGAATCGCAAAATTGGTCAGAACATTAATTGCCTTACAATAATGACTTAATTTCACTGTCATTAAATGTTAGTTATGTCCTTAGTAGGTATTAATTTCCACAACTCTCGCTCGAGATTTTAGGTAACGTATGCCAGATCTTTTTGCTGATAAATGGAACAATTTTTTATAACTAAATTAAATAGATATTATCTGAATCTATGCTTTGAAAAAGGTGACTACATTTACTTTTAGCATTTGTGACTAGAACTATTTTTAGCATTTGTAATTTGAAATAATTGTGGTTGGCGTGAGGAGCATGTACGCGTCACTTTGAAGTAGGCACCAGACGAAATATGCGCATCTTTCTAATCGTCCTGGCGTAGCCGAAAAATTCGAGGATCGCGTGCGGTGCCGTATGACATGAAGGGGTCGGAGATGCAAAGTGCTAACCGTCATTTCATAATTCCAAGGAAAATATCTTGAGATGTCTCCTGACGAAAAAAACAGGATCAAAACGCTGTACTAAGTTGTTCAAGAAATGATTGTATGGGTATACAAAGCAGAACGAACTGTATACATAAAAGTATGACCCGTGCAGTAGTAATTTGCAGTAAATATATATGGCACAGTTGGCTTTTCTTCCTTTACGAAGGATTTTTCCCCTTAAAAATTCACAGCTTCAAGCGGATTACAACTCGCAAACCTCTCGAACTTCAGTATAACAGACCGCTGGGCTAACCGTTGCGCCAAAGCCGCAACCAATGACGTACAATGGAACAGGGCATGTGTATTGTGAGCTGCAGATGCCCCGCCAGTTTCCTTCAAATTTGATCAGCGAATTTCTACTTTTTTTTTAAATCTATCGGTTGAACATTCACGGAGTATTGTGTTGACGGCATCATGTAAACAATTTTCGTTATTGTATTGTATAAACAGAAAATAAGTAATAACTAGTTAAACAATCGCAATGTTATTTATAATTGTATGTTGCTGCACAATGTTGATGAATGACTATAAAGTTTGTTTAATTGGTTGACAAATGCTATTCACCCTGGCCAAATACTAGAAGAATACAGTTGATAAAAAGTAAGCAAAAAAAATTCTTTCTGGAATATGATCGTGATTATCAGTCTTGTAAGAAAAAACAACAAAACATTGATAGGTATATCTTGCACTATATATCTACGTAGAGTATAAAAGTTTTATGATATATTATTGCTGTTTCATAAGTATTCTTTGTGACATATAACCCTGAATTTGTGGAACTTCTCTCGTCTCTCGACCGACAAAGAGGCCAACATTTCGTCTCTTTATGTGGACATCTTCAGGGATGGAATTTAAATTAGGGTTTTACTATACACAGACACCACTTTTCACAATATTGTGTACTGCTGTTTTAATGGATTATTGCTGATTTGTTAGAGATACCTCCTACCTCTATTAGTAACACGCGAAGTATTAAGATGATTTTTTTCCATCAATAGGGTGTATATCAATAGGGAGAAAAAAAGTACGAATTTCTAGGAAATGTAGAGGGGTCGAAAATCACTTTTGCGAATGAACATGGAATGAGAAATTTCCAGAAATACAATACCAAAAAGGCCAGAAATACAAAAATGATATTTGCCCCTGAATGTTAGGCATATCCTAATGCACAAGTGTATTAGGTCAGATTCTGATGCTGCCAAGAATATATCTGCAGAACACGAGCATACGTAGATACTTAACATCGAGAGAATATATATCGCATAAGTAATAATTCCGTTATAACAAAATCCTCACTATATGTTCATTTGCAAAAGATAATCATTTTCGCCCCTCTATAGTTTCTAGAACATCGTAGCTTTCTTTCTCAGACACATTGTACAAGAAACTATCGCCACAAATCCTCCAGTGTACGTTTGTACTGGGTGGGGATTGATTCCCCGGGGGTGCATCCATCACGTTCAGGACAAAAAGAAAAAAAAGGTCATGGATTACGATATAAGTAAACCAGTAGGCTAACGTGTAGCTGCAACACAATTTATGCTGCAATTCTCGATACTATTGCTTATAAATCGAGAAAGGTGGTCCTAGGGACTTAAAATCAGGTTTCCGTGTCTCCAGTGATATGAGTTGTTTATTTTCCTTTTATTTTAAAAATGAAATCGTTTTGAATATTCTACTGTACTCATAGTCCAAGAAGTCTCAAACGCTCAAAGTTGCACTCCAATATGAAATTATTTTTACGTTTATAACAATGATTTTAAACAGTGCTGTTTCTTGACAACTGATACGTGAAAAAATATTTTAAATCCCTTTAATACATTATTGAGTTTTCGGCTCGTCTGTGTACTCCAGCTATTCAATGCAGTTTGCGGCCTGGCCGATCAAAGCTAGATTTCAGTTCACAGCTATTTTCACTTCCAAACCAATGATTTACAAAGTGCGAAAAAGTTCGTAATGGCACGTTCGTAAGGAATCGTAAGCATACTTAATATATACTATAGTACGAGTACATACCTACATACACATGTGTGTGTGCACGCGTGAGTGTATGTGTGTGTATTTCGGTTGTTAGAAGAGACTCTTCTTCTGATTACTGGAGCGTCTGCAATGAAAAATGTAAATCACGCGAATCTCTTGGATTGCTACAAAAAGAGTGTAAATGAAGATTTGCTGTTGGTTCATAATTTTCATTTATCATAAAATAATCTCAAACTTGCTGTCATCAAACGTTACAAATCATATTTATTAACTTCGCAGGTATTTGGTAAGGAATTTATCTGATGTTGCCCCAAAGTGAGTTTATCTTCTCAAAGTATTATATCGTCAACGGGTAGGTCAAGATTCTTGATGTTGCTAAAGACTTCGTTCTTTACACAAAGTTAAATATATCGGCTTCCATCTCCTCCATTTATCTTCGTGGTCGAAATAACATTATTATTTGTAAGGATAGGTGAGTTTCATGGGAGGATGGGTGAATTTAAGGATAAGTCAAAAGATTCTGTGTGTTTCAGACAATTCCCATTACTTTTCGTTCACGTCTACTTCTCTCGAAAATCTATTATAAAGACCGAAATTATTCTACTCACAATGTGAGTTAAAAAAATCAATTACTATAGGTAAGTGAACACGATTAGTCAAATAACTCATATGGAATATGCAATTCAGTGTTACTCATGTTCTACATTTTCCTCTCCTCTATTTCACAGAAATTAATCATTTTACAACTGCTGTGAGAAAGAAAATATTCATTAATAGAGGCATTCAATTACGTCAATTTCATTCATTCCCATGTGAGATTCGAAAATAACGCAAATGGTGTTATTTTGAACGCAGAAAATCATGTCTGATGTTAGACTCAAAGTGCATCAAAGTGCAAAAGCTAATTCCACATAAAATTAACGTAAAACCTGTAGTTTTCATTTCAACTACGAATGGAATAGTAGTTTCTGAAGAGCCCTGCGAACCGCCCGCTGCGACGACAGGACATCGGACGATCGCGTCGGAAGGGCGAACCAGCAACCCATCCGACTGGTAATGGGTAACACCCGCGAACTTCACACATCGATAGACTGCCGACGGCAGTAAAGTAATATTTATTGTTCATTAACAACTGTTGTACCCGGGAGTCGGTTAATCACACGCATTTTCGCCGATACGCATTAACAAGGCTCTGCCGAAGAGGAACAGGCAGCACCACGTTTTATACGCGGCCGAGAGGATAATCATAACATGGAATCCATGGACGGCAACACAACCTCGCAATTAACATTTAATTATAACGCATGGCACCCCTGCAACTCTCCGCCAGCGGGGTGGGGGTGTGGGGGGGGGGACGAGGTTGCAAGTGGAGCGCTCTGGCTGCCGGTCGCGGAGTCGCAGTATGTTGAATGTTCCTTCCCCCCGGCCTGGCTCATTAAACTCGCTCGACAGGCGAGCGCGCCCTGACGTTCGGACTGATGCGTTGTCCGTGGTTGCAGCCGCTCGGCGGACGGCTGCTCGTTCGTTTAAAGATGAGCGATTGTCTGATGTTCGGCACTGGTCGAGATCGCGCGCATGAAATCGCCGGGGGTGTCAGTTTGGAAGCCAGCGAAGGCTTGCTCTGCAGAACCCTATGCTTCACTTTATAAAACTGTTTGTTCTCTCCAACTGAAGACTGTCGTTAATAAGGAAACGGAACTGCCTCGACGAATAAAATTGCTGTATTTGCTAAACAAACGTGAATCGATGTGGCCCAATCTCAAATAGTTTTCTAACAGGAATACCTGGCATTGGGCAGAATATTATAATTTCCTCTAACGCCTTTAGGCTGCACTTTATTGGACTATATATTTGAGCCACTCTTCTCCACAAAAAAAGGATTCGTTATAAGAACAAGAAAGTATCATTAAATTAGTTTTGCAAAATATATCGGTTCTCATATTTGCTATTATTATCTTGTCAGGCATTTAGAAATGTAAAAAAATTGTAATTGACGAATAATAAAGCAATATTATTTTTTCGTCTGTCATTGCTCATGTAAAATAAACTGGTTATCCCGATTTTATAAATTAAATTCAATATTTACAAACTCTTATTCAAACAAGCCGGCTAATTTCACTAAACTATTCAATTCACTACAGAAATATATCGAGAAAAGTACGTAGTTACAATTGCCAATGTAAAACAGATAATAATGGGATGATTGTTCTAGTTTACGAATAGAAAATGTCCTGTGTTTTCACAAAACACAAGGGTTTCAAAATATGGTTTTATCAGTTTGTTACAGAACATGAAACAAAGCTCTCGTAGATATAGTTTGAACATTATTTCAAAGTAAAATGGCAAATAGTTTATATTTCACTTTGTGCGTGACAAAGAATAGCACTAGAACTGAAGCTTGAGTGTTTGTATGCAGAAAATAAAAACGTCGTGATGATCTTAGTTAGGTCATAGCGTTCCTGTGTTGTTTTGTAAATTATCGCCTCATTTCTTTATTTCACTAAGGGGAAATTGAGTACACATGCGCAGAAGATGTGGATTGTCTATTCCAGAACACGAAGAGCGGTATTTCACTCGTGAACCATAAACCGATGGACGCATGGAGTGTTGGAATGGAGACAAATATGAGACTAATTTGGGGAGGTGCTATTAATATGCAAATGAATTCCTCATTCCCAGGCGTTACTGCAGAAGGAAACCGTATCGGTTCGGCTTTGATCAACATCACTTAATTGTAGCAAATCACAGACCACGCGGGGTAGCGGGGCGAGATCTGTCCTTGTTGATGAAGTCTTCGTAATGGACTAGGCACTTACGTATGCACTCTAGTTATTCCCTACATTACTCTGTGGTTACTAATAACCTCACAAACGCGGATGGTGATGAACGGCGACCAGCAGCTATGAACAGTAATTAGGTTGCTGTCCTCGTTTCCATGCCGGAGAAAGGGAGTGGGGGTGCCCCTCCGACGGCAACCGCATTAAATGCGCAAGAGTTAGCGGCCCGCGTCGATGTTTCGCGAGGGCCATTATCACGGAGAATAAAACGGACTTGGCGATGCTCGGCGGCGGCGCACGGATAAGTTCATTCCCTTTCCCGGGTCCTCGCGCGGCTCGCAATACATTTATCATTCACTTTCCTTGCCTGTGATCACTGGTGGCGGTATTGAGAAAGCTTCGCGAATCGAGAAACGCCCGTGGAGAATCGTCTTGTGGATGTACTTCATGAGGTTTATGTTCTGCTCTCTGTTGGAGTTTATGTTCTCGGTTGCTGCCAATTAATAGGTTTTTTATCTGAGTAGTTAGGGGCAGTGTGTGCGAAGAACTGTAGTCTAAAGAAAAAGCTCCGCGATGTTGACAATTTATGCTACAAACTTCGAAAGTAGTGCATCTTTGACGGTGTATTTAAAGAAACTAGTAGACTGGAGAAAGTACCAGCGATAAATTTCTTGCTACTAACGAATGCATTGATGTCCTTTCTGTTTCAGGGCGAATAAAACAACTAATGCAACTAACTTTTGACTAATGTTACTGGACTCCATTAGGCACTCAAAGAAAAAATATTACCACTAAAAGATAACAAAACACACGACAAAAATATGCGACAAATCACGTGACAAACTACGTAACCAAGGGAGCGCAAACAGCTGAACTCATCTGAATTTTCTATCTCAGAGGCTACTTTGAGCTCAAAATTTATGTCTTCATAATTACAATAGTGGTGTTAATGATAAGTCCGACAATACACTATACATTCGTTTCGAATAGCCCGATAACGTGTTTTACTGACAGAAGCAATATGAGTTCTCTCAATTTTTTTTAGATTCTGTGAATATTCTTATTATTTACCAGATGATCCACACAGTCGCTCATCAAAAATATTCTAAATTTTAATTATAAATTTTGTGCCATTAGGAATATAATAAGAGCACTCTCTATTGTTGGAACTTCTAAATGCAATCCTGAAACCTGAATTCAAGAGTATTATATTATTTTTGAAAAAAAAAAACAGACTGATTGAAGAAAAGTCTGTCTTCGGAAATGTAGGTGCTTGGCGACGTAGAAAATATTCTATATTCTGCCATGTTTAAAAAATCAGAGTTTATTTGAAAATCGTACCTGTGCCGTTTTGAAAAGCATAAAGAATGTTGTTCTACATACGCAAAACACTCAAAGAAAACTTTACAACAATTTTTGAGAAAAGTTTCAAAAGTTCAAAAGTTCGAGAGACCTTCAGATTACGAAGATGGATAGAGGAATATCCATTCTGGCTAAAATCCTGTTAAGTGTTTGGGTGCTAGTAGTTTTCCCTGACGGACAGGCAAACGGACGGACAGGTTGACAAAAGGACGAGCAGATAAAATGATGGGCAGACGGAAGGACGAAAAATTTGAGAAAAAACAACAATTTTTCAGGACAAAGAACTGCAAATAATGTGAATTCTGATTATACTACGTTTACGATAAAGTAATAACGCCTAATTTGAATAGAAAGACTCCACGTAAGGGACAGGGATCCTCAAAATGAGTTATTCTGTAAATTTTCTGTATATTTTCCTGCATTACAAAACTTCGTCTATACGGAGTGAGTATACGAGAAAGTAAAAACTGAATCGGAGTTTTGGAGTTTTTGCGGGCGGGCAGACAGGCAGAGGAGGGCGGAGAGCACAAGTGTGCGTATGGATAAAGGAGGCGCAAATCCTTTTAGGCTCTCACGCCAGCAGCGATCCGCGAGCAGCGCAGCCCTTTTCCTACGAGCAGACGCCTTCTCGCCGCTTTCCTTAGAGAAATTCATCAACAAGAGTGAGGCTGCCCAAGGCTTGCTTTCTGTCCCGAGCACTGTGCTAAATTTTCTTGATGCGTGTTTGCAGTTTCCCTGTTGTTGTTTTCTTTTTTGTCTGGTGTTGTATTTGCAGATTTTGTTTATCGTGCATTCACTCTATAATTTGGCTTATGAAAACGCGGTTAATAAATAGAAGGAGTATGAGTAAGGAAGAAAATACTTGTAAACTGAATGACGCACAAAACTTCTGCCAAAACTTCGCAAAAGCTTTTTCTTATTTCATTTCATTTCATTCTTCAGACACTTCATAATTTCACCCATTAGTATGCTATACTTTTGTGCATATTTTTGTATGCGAAAGGCACGGAATGTTATATATAAAATCCGACCCTTACGTATACGCTTTGCCAAACTGGAACCCCTACGACGTGTCATCGGTACTTTTTTAACACAAGAAGAATGCATAAGTGAAGATTTTTTATACACTTACTACAATATTGTACAATTAGTTATTTTGGAAACGACAAGTAAAGGAAACACGAACATCATTTCGTTCACTGTGATTCGGTTACGTGGAATTGAAATGATAGGTAACTAAACACTTTATGTTAATTTAAGAAACGTGAACCGCAAATTCTTGGATTTACGTAGATACAACATAGATTCAGATAAGACCGCTGGAATTTTCCCATTAGCGAGGAAATTGTATCAGCAAGAAAGAATCACAATTTATTTTCAAATTATTCTTTTATAGCATGAAATTGATTAAAACCTTAAACTCTCTGCTACTTTGTCTCTATTATGTGCATTTCCCTGCAACAAATTCACGCACATCTCTTCAGCAATATAACCCCAATAAGAATATTCAATGAAATACAGGACTAAAAGCTTGAACACAGGTAAATTAGATTTAATGAGCCATCGTTATAAAATTATAGCTTTTAATTTTCATGAACTTTATTATTTCCTTTAATTAGTCTTAATTTTCCCACCACAAGAAACATTTAATGCTTCTGGAGACACACAATATCCAGAGATCTGACGCTTGACTGAGATTTTCTGAATTAAACGGATGGGTCAGTCGAGGATATGTTGCCCACTGCTCGGGCCTAAGAATGATTTGATTGATTGATTAGTGGTTTCGTGCGCGTCCACTGCTAAAGTGCATTAGACCCATAGGTGCAGCGCATGTTTCCTCCTCGGAGGTGGCAGTGATCTTCCCCCTCCGGATGGCGAGGTCCGGCACCGTCGGTTTTCCCAAACCAGGTATCTCCCACCAGCTGTTCTGGTAAATCTCCTGGCGACAACGAACGTACTTGTTTTGTTGGGCATCTTTTTGTAAACACGGTTTTGCATTGGATTGGTACGGTTTGGGATTTGGCTTGTAAGAAGTGAATAATAAACTTTTGTTGCTGATTTACGTGTTGGTGGGTTCTTTCGGAACATAACACATTGAAGCAAGAAAACTAAAGCGGTCACGCACGGTCCGGTGCGTTTCCTCTATGGCGAAAAGTCCCTTCAGCCGATCACCTGCGATTGAGCTGCCCCGAGCGGAGCTCCAAGCTGAGAAGGGAGGTGTCGCTTGTGGTGGAGATGGAAGGCGAAAAGTGAGCACTGGGTACGCGAAAAGGTAAGCGGGTTCTGGGCTTTTCACGAAAGTATAAACAAGTAGCCTTCGGAATGGTTTGGCGCTCGCGTATCGCGCACGTGATGACAAACTTCCACGGAAGAGAAGCTGCGAATAATGGGGCTCAGCTAATGCGTTGATATTTCGTAGAGTCATTTTCGTAATTCTACAAACTTTTTAACATTAATTTGCGTGAAAACCAAAATACCCAAATTTCATTTGTTGCTTAAGTATTGTTCAACGTTAAAAATGTTCTAGGTAAATAATAAAGTAAAAAATCCAAATACATAACATTATTTTGATCCAAAATAAATTTTCGTTAGTTTTTACCCGACCCATCTACCAAAAACCGGATTTGTTTATTTACTAGATTTAATGTATTTAAGCTGTGTACTTTTTTAAACAAAAACCCTTCAATTTTTTCAAATTTAGTTATTAATTCAAATAAAACAAGTATTTTTTGTTTATAGATCTTACAGTAAAAATATAGGTCCGTTACTACGGAGTTGGTTTGGAACGTTATTGAGATGGCACTGCAGAGCTTCTGACCGGGAGGTCCTAAGTTCGAGTATCGACGATGGCAGGATTGCCGTCACTAGCTACACAGATAGGTCGGATTCAATCGCTGTGTAGAGGAGAATTCCAGCGGCCGGCTGCTCTGATCGGTAGTTTACCGTTGTTTCTCCGATCAACACCAGGCGAAATCCCGAGTGGTACCCTAACAAACGGACCACGAACGGTGCGTGATCTTTCCTTCCTCTTCCTTGCTCTAAACTCACCCCTTGCACACACTTACTAACATGCACTACACTTCCAGGTATGCCGGGAGGCCGGTGGGGGCGACGCCCTGCTGGAGGTGCCTCGAGGAGGAAAATCCCCACGTGCCGACACACGTCGAGGCCGGTTCTCGCCACCCACCGCTGCCACTCCGCCCAGAAAATGCATTACACTTACGGGACTAATGAACTTAGATGACGACGCGCCCGGAATTACCAAGCCAATTATTCATGAACATATTGAACGTTTTATTCAGGAAGCAAGTTTCAAGTGCATGGCATCGTTATGAGTAAAACATACAGGTTTGCCAGAGACGCAACGTCAGAAAACGCCGCACATTTGGAAACATGAATCCCTTTAAGAAAGCAGCTCTAAGTTGAAATTTTCAAATACGGCGAACAGGTGCCTTCAGATTATAAAGAATTTCTTCCTTCAGACAAATTTTAAAGTTCGGAAAACCCACAAAGATTTCTTAGAAGTAGCTGTTATAGTAAAGATGTACATATTGGAAAGAAGTAAAACGTAATTTGATCTCGTTGCGTAACCCCTATTACGTTCTTTGGCAAATAAAAACGTTTGATTGTTACGATGCGAAATGGATATTTCTGTAATTCAAACTGTTCAAAACGTGTTTATTTGTAATTTCCGTTTGTCTCGGGTCGCTACGTTTACTCCAGTTATTGGTACGTTGTTTGCTGCGTTCTGCAGGGCATATATGAAGCACACAGTGAGCCTTCCCTATGATGACATTGCCCAATTGTTCATGCGAAATTACAAAGGAGGATTTGGAGAACACAGCAGGACGTATGACCATTTGTTGATGTTTACACATTTTTTAATTAAAACTTTTCATTCGCGTTAAAACGGTTGTTTGTGAGATACATTGATAAAATAATTTGTTAACGCATCAAAACTGAACTAGAAAAAAAAATGCATTGAAATAACAGCCCCAAACCGTTTTAATAAAATATCTTCAAGGAAAATTCATGATACAATTTAAGTAATGACAATATTTATAATATCCATTTCTAATGCTTATCAACACCGGACATTTTAACACGTCTACAACTTACTTTTAGATGAAAGTGAAATAAAATCTGTTTTAGATCGATAGTTTGCGTTCCAAAGCATTACTTTTGATGTTTTCATTATATTTTTTTTCAAATTCACATGTGAGACCTATTGATGGATAATGAGTAAAACAGGCTCTCGAAAACGCGTAACACAACTTTAATTCTTCAAACAATAAAAATTATAGAATTATAGCAAATCACAGAAAATAAAACAAAAGTATTAAAATTATTTAATTTTTTTAAGTATTGCAGAGTGATGCCATACGACGTCTCAGTTGTTAGGAGAGAGCATTTTCAGACGAAAATGAAGCGAAGGGGGTAGCTATTGCAACCTTCCAATAAACATTAAAATTAAGCAGTGCGGGTATTAAAGTGGGAGAGCGCATATTGGTGAATGTTGATGGGAGAAGTATTTATTTCATTATAATACCAGCAAGTCGATTACGTAGAAAGGGTTCTAGGGCTGCTCTTTACCTAGATTGAAATAAGATGCGCCGAAAACTGTGGATAGATTTTGGAAGAATGTTTGATAATGTAATGACGGGTTCTATGGTTAGGTCTTTGTGGCTTATGTTGCTTAAGTTCTTAGGATCTTATACTGCAATGTTTAAATTTTGTTGATTGTTGTAGCGCCGGCGTTACACGAAACTGGACAAGAATACGTTTGTAGCGAAAGTAAAATGGCTTTATAAGTAAGTTGTTTTCTCCTCTTTCTAGTGTCTGTCTAGGCAGTTCTTTCTCTTATTTCTTCCTTGAAGGTATGATGAAGTCTGTCAACTTTGAAGGCTCTTCTCAAGAAATCCATTTCTACAGCTTCAATAATTTTCTCAAGCTTCAATAATTTTCCTGTTTTTCTTCGTGACAATCAGACTTTCCGCCCTGTACGTATTATTTTATTTTCTAATATTATCAAATGAATAAATTAATTGTGTGGATCTTTCATGGGAAAACTTGCTATCTGTATTGTTAAAGAAACATGACAGCTTACGAAGAAAACATGTGTAACATTATCCCTTTACAGCTGTTTTATTTTTTTCATTTTACAATCTTTTCATTTCTCGCCACTCAGGCGAAACAATGATATAAACGAGCGCAAATGCAGTGTTAGATTTGAAACCTGCGCGCAAATTGTCCACTAGAATGACGGCCGCGGCCTCATCCAATTTATCCTATGTTCTGAACTGTGGAAGCGCGGCTACTATCTATCCTCTTCTTCAGATATCTCAGTTCAAAACCTCAACGAAAAACCGAACAACTGCCACCCGGTAACTGACAGTCACATCACAGAACTTTGGCCCGCTGAGGCGGCTTAGGACATCAACTGTTGTCTCTGCAAAACCTCTGTGCGGGAGGTCCTAGGGTTCGAGTCCCGACGGTCAGGATTTTCGACACTAGCCAGTTAGCTCGGTCGACTTCAGCCGCTGCCCAGCCGAAAATTACAGTGACTGGATGTTCTGATAGTTTCTTCCTGTCTCCGATCAATTCCAAACGAATGCCGTAACAAATCCTACGGAGTATGCAGAATTTGTCTTCCTCTTCTTCATCCACTCCTCGTCCCTTACACATAATCTACCACACTTGTCGGAAGACAAGATCGATGCTTAGAACATGTCCCGGCTGGGGCACTGGTGAACGATAACTGGATAGTGAAATCCTCCCCCCAACTTACAGTTGACGTGTAAGTTAGCGCCGGACCTCGCCAGCCAACAGGGAATAAACATCGCCACCTCCCGCGAAAAAACAATCCCCACAGTTGCGAAAATAACCACAGCAGTTAACGCGCCCGGAAACATGAAATAACCAATGAATCCGCTCAAAACAACAATGAAAAACAAAAGAAAGCCACCCGGCGTTGACAGTCGCATCGCAGACGATTGTCGCCGCGTTTGGCACGGTGACCCGCGGCAGTTGCCGACTCATCCATTCGAGAACAATCGGCGGAGGGCGAGCGCTGAGGAAAGTGACCGGCCGGCGACATTATGGCTCATCGAAAGGTCGGCTGGGAAAGTTGCGCGCCCCGCCATGTTTTATTCACGCGTGACGCGTCGCGGACACCTCTTCTGTCCCGAGCATCGATTCCAGAGGGCAGACTTCCAGGAATAAGGGGCCCCTTTGACATTAGGCCGCGCTGTTTACAGGGCACGGCGCGACGACGGCCAGCGACGGGGCTAGGGAGAATGGAGCGCAGAATAAAGTACGACTCCCTCCGGCACACATTGTCATTGAAAGTCTAGTAATTCTTGTGCAGGTGAATAAACTTAACATTATTTTAACTCTGTGTACAATTCGCAAACAGTATGATCCACCTTTCAAAATCGATTCAAGTTGACAAATATATCCAAATACAAAAATGTGTAATTATAATTGTAAATGAAAATTTTATGAAATGATTGCTATTTGTATCCGGATGTAGTTAATGACAAAGTTTAAAAGAAATCTAAAATAAATAAATTTAAAATAGTAAGACTTATTTCAATTTTACTCACATAAATGCTTCATTTTTAGTTGTGGCTCAATTTTTTCTTTATCCTTATGTTTTTTTCTTTGTATCATTTCTAAGGTACGCGCCTCTAACATGACGCTGAGAAAACTTTTCATATTTGCCTAAGTAGTATCGGAAAATCTCTATCTCCTCTTATACTTTGGAACCATCGTTGTTATTCGTCCATCGTAAAGTTGTGTTTCGACCCAATTCTCATATATTCATTTATTTAAGCAATATTGTACATATTTAGTACTCTTACTTTGTTGTGAATTATTTTATCTAATCTATGCCCTTCAGTTGTTATTCTCAACTCATTGATTTTTAATGTCTGTAATAGGTTACAATTTCGTACGTTAGAACTGGTACTAATCGTACTTAGGGGGTAACTGAAAAAAGCTTCTCTACGAATACATTTGTGAAAGGTCTTTCCTGACATGTACGAATATGTACCGACCGATGAGCTCAGTTTGTCGAAATTGCTCAGTCGGTTTGCAGCAACTTGACTCACATTCAACTCTTGCAGAATTGAGACAGATTTTGCGTTACCTGAGGTATTTGGCTTGGAGAATGAGGGTCGATTTACCTAGAGGTATTAATGATTTTTCGAGATTAGAACGAGGACATATTATTACGCAATGTGCGGCGTTCACTAGGGCGAGGAATTCATATTACGTTGATTCCGATGGTTTGAAATGAGTAGTTCATGTCTCCGAGCGCGAAAACTACAATGGTCATTCGTCCCGCGAGGGTAGTGAATATTGTAGCCGAGAGGGGGCCGTGTTCGTTCTCTGCTGGTAAGTGAAATCCAATGACGACCACGTCTGTTTCACGGATTTCCCCTTCCAGGTATCTCCATTATGTTTGACACCGCCTCAAGCTGGGATAAGCTGCACGCTCCCGACTAAGTGTATACTTGTATGCTGTATACGGAAGTATGTACGTGGAAGAAGATACGAGTAGGTAGGAGAGTGAAGTTTACAGCTATCTCCACTTACACAGGACACAAAATGGCAGCTGTGAGTACTCCTCTTCGAAAGGCTTTAGATTTGTAGCAGAATCGCGTTGCCCAATCATCACTCCTCTGACAGAAAGGAGATGGCTACGGAAACCGCATCCCCACAGAAGACCCGGAGATGGGGAGGGGAGGTTCTTTCGTTCCTTCCTTTTTATGTCAACGGTGCAGTAGACGCGCCTCTTTTCCTAACACAAGTGGTCGCGGGAGCAACACAACTAGTCCAAGATAAAATTTTATTTTTCAGACATTACGAGTTTCGTAAAAACTTTCTGAACAAGTACTCTGTTGTGTCAAAAGGTTTATTTGAGCATATGTAAAAGTCATTCTACTTTAACAGAACATTGCATATAAATGTTCCCTACGTTTTCTCAGTTATCTCCCTGATGCAGAATGGGGATAAGCGACGTCTATTAACAAAACGAAATATTTCATTTTTCATTTGATAATTCATCCTGATTATTTCAGCAGTCGTGGCAATTGTTTATCACTAGATGATTTTGGTATACCTCTGGCAGTAGTATTTCATCTTTCGGATTTCGTGCATAAAATATTTCCTTTCTATCATCGCCATAAAAGCAGGGTTTGCGCGGGCTACACACGTAGCCTAACCGACTATCAGACAACAACATGCTTGCAAAACCCGGAAGCAGACACATGATAATAGCAGGCACACATGAATGATAATTTTGCAATGCCTCTTAGCGGGAGGTCCACGTTCAAGTCTTGACGGTGGCAAGATTTTCGGCACTAGGTGGTGAGAGGTGGCTAAGTCGAGTTCTGTCGCTGTCTGCAGGAGAATTCTAGCGGCCGGCTTCATTCAGTGGTACTTTCCCGTGATTTCTCCGATCCATAAACATAAACAACAGACATAAACACAATTCATACATTTAAAAGTAAATTGAAAGCTTTCCTGCTTATCATGTTCTACAGTGTAAAGGAATTTTCAAATTACAACATTTCCCTTAGAAAATATAAATAAACAGGAATTTCTTATTCCATTAGACTTTCTGTTTCATGTGAACTGTTTCAAGCTGAAGCAAAGAAAAAAGAACTGCATATCACATCCTGTGAAATAGAAGGAGAATAGAAGAAGAAAAAAAACTGGTCAAAACTTGCCTCCTCACCATTTCAAGTAATAAATATAGAATGTACTACTATTGTTAAATTTGATGTAATTGCAAACTTAATTGATATGTATTATTAATGTAATTATTATTAATGTTAATTATTAGCAGATAATTTATCTACTGTATAATATCTTAATCTAACTGTAACAAGTATTGTATTTCTAGGCCAATGACCCCCATCTCGATCAGGTTTTGTTCAGTTTCCCTGGTCCTTTGAGCAAATGCTGAGATGGCCCCTTGTTTGCTCCTGAACAGTAATATAACTTCGCTCTCTCCACCCAAGGCATCATATTGACTCGTCATACACGATTGTAATTGTATATGTGACTCAATAAATATTATTATTATTATTATTATTATTATTATTATTATTATTATTATTATTATTATTATTATTATTATTATTATTATTATACCAAGCGAAAGCCGGAGCAGTACCCTCACAAAGAGAGATACTGGTTGAAAAAAAAAACACTAGCCGACGGTACATCGGTGCCGGATCTCACCAACCAGGGGAGAAGATCACCAACACCACCTCCCGAGCAAAAAACAAGCACCTCACTTACGGGACTAATGAACTTCGCAGAACACGTCCGGAATCAATAATCCATTGAAGAACTTCACACGCCCGGAATCAATAATCAATCCATGAAAAACAGGTTAAAATAGTCCTCCAAACCGGTCTTTCTGATAAGAAATACAGTACTTCATAAAACAATTCAAGAATAGACATGATAGTGAGATTTAATTAATTGAATAATGAATATGAATGACAACAAAAGCATTCACATTTAGCAAATTTTAAAAAGGATGAAATCCATTTCGCTCTGAGACAGATCGCAGAACAGGCGCAGGTTGGCCCCTGTGCCTAGGACGCGACGCCTCCCGGACAGCCAAAAAGCTGCTGACTCCGGCCGCCGAAGCCTAGGCTTTCCCTCTTGAACACAGGACTTTTAGTGGGGCAGATTCCCCAGCCTTCAAATGAGCCCATTACAATGCTTTCGTAGTTTGTAATCTGGGAATCGGTATCTATTGTTAGGCAATTAGCTCTTTTATTTGTTATATATTTTTTGATTAAATTGATGGGAGAGACAGGGGAGAGAGAGACAGAGATAGTCAGAGAGAGACAGAGAAAGAGACAGAGAGAGAGACAGAGAGAGAGACAGAGAGATACAGAGATTGATAGCTAAAAAGACAGAGGGGAAGAGATGTACTATGAACAGCAGATTGCCCATTCGTTCGTATGAATCAAGGTATCTCATGGAGGAGACCATCTATGAGCAAACGCTCTACACTTCTGGGTAGCGCAGTGAATTAGGAGAGAATGTAACTTTGACTAAGAGTACTTCTAACGAACACTAACTTTGTTCTTACGCTAGTTATTACATGAGGAAGCAGCGTCATTATAACCTTAACGTAACTCCGGACCTTGACACTCGTTAAGATCAGATTTAATTACTTTGTGAGTGGTTCTCGTCGTGACTTAAAAATTCGTCGACTATATCATTTTTGTTTGTTTTTGAAGTTATTTTGAAACAAATGATTCATAAGCCTTACGAAATAGTATATCATGAGTAACGGTCACGAAACTTAGTTAAAAAACTTTTAAAGAAAGACCTAAGTTAATTGCAGTTGCTAACTGGTATGTGAGAATAAATTGATAAATATATTCTGGCAAACAATATTTTGGAAAATTTAAATTTGTACATATTCTTTCTGTTTATAGGCGGAATACTATTCTATTATGTATTATTTTAAATTATGACAGAACCAACGTGGGTCTATGACAAGTAATATTTTCTACTCATGTAATCAATCTCAGAATTCCCCGATTTTCGCACGTAAACGCTCAGGTTTTTACTTTTTTCATATAATTTAATCATCGCGCTCCACATACGTCTCGCATGTCCCGTTTTTCATACAGTTATATGACAGAGAAAATAAATGACTGCAATTGTGTTTTATTTTCACCATCACAGCATATTGGTGTGATATGACGGTAATTTTTAAAGTAGAAGTGTACATCGAGCAGTGACATATGAACGTGTTCTCGATACTGCTAAACAGAAAAAAGATAAACATTGTCGGTGCACAGGAACAATGTCACAACCGAAAAAATGTAATTTTGTATGATAGCGATTTTACCCTGAGTGGAGCATTTTCATTCACGGCAAAATAAGTGTTTTACTTAATATGCCGATTGTCTTGTGAAATCTTTACGAAATATTTAATACTAAAACATACTATTTTTTTAAAGTATTTCTTAACTTACAAATTTTAATTTTTGAAATGTCACTTTTCTTGGGCTCTGAAGAATGTGAAATAATAACAAGGAGTTCTGCTGTACATGACCAAACATATTTCTAAATGACAAAAAAATGTCTATTTTTGAGCTTCTAAAAAGAAACAAAAAAATAAAATAATTGGATAATTCTGTGATTGCAATACTGTAAGCCTTAAGTAGGTCTGACGCCAAGACCTTCAGATCAAAACCGCAATGGGTAAAGGGAAACTTCCTCTGCATTTAACATTAATGAATATTCTAATAATTAATTAGTGAATTTCAATTTTCTGATGATGAAATTAATTTGATTAAATTCTTCTTAATGATAAACCGATAAATGATAGCGGTACATTGCATTATCTGCACAATATATCTATAAAACACACAGGAACTTACGTGAAGGTGCGGATTGATATTATCGAGACCATAAGCATGACTAAACCATGCCGTCCCGCCCAAAAAATTGTAATAATTTTGAACAAACGTGTTGGAAATAAATATGGAAATAACCTTGAATTGAAAATAACCTTTTCAATTCAAAAGAGTTAATTTTAGTATTTAATGTGTTATTAGTAATTTAATCTGTGAATATTATGACACTAATTAAAGGACATAACAACATTTACATTTAATTGAAAAGTTTAATGATACTTAATTAAAATAACATTCAACCTATAAGAAAAATAAAATTATGTTCACAGAATATCTTTCAACTTTGTGTTTAATGAACGATCTTTGTACACAGTTATGAAATATATTCTTTGTATATACTTTTTAATTTTCATACAGATTGACATGTTTTGAATAAAAAACATTAAAGTTATCTAATATATGTGAATGTATATAATGGTTTAAATATTCTCTACCAGACCAAAAATATGGTTTAAAAAATATTCGTAACTCTAAGCATCTCTGCTCACAAAGAAAACGATACACCGAGTCGAAACGAGACCGACCCATTTCCTCTCCAAGGAGACGTTTTCGGCGCCACTCCGCTGCCTCTCCCACCGCCGGACGCGACTCTCCTAACGCCCCTTAATGGAGCCCGTCAGCCATCGATCGACGCGGCCAGAAGGTAGCGTTTTCTTATGCAGATTCGCTCGCACTTCTTTTATCTCGCCGCCCGGGAGCGCTCCTCCTGGCCTCGGTCGCTTCGTTTGTTTTTGGGTCGCGCCACCGCCACCGCGCCGCCACCGTCGCCTGCTCGCTCTCCGCAGTGGACGCCATCAGCGTTCTGCGCAGACGGCGACATCGAGGAAAGCGGGTTGAGAGGGAAAGGGAAATATTTGATTCGTTGATTCATCGCTGATTCCGGGCACGGCAACTGCTATGGTCATTAGTCTCGTTATTGAACATTTTATCACGGGAGTTGGGGGTGGTGTCCCGTCGCTAGATGGTGATATCCGGCGCCCCTCTACACGATGCCTGGCGGGGAATTCTGGTACCCCGGGGGGGGGGGATACGCCTTTCAGCGGAGTACCGCCCCAACTCGAAAAAAGCTTTAAGCACCCGACTTGTCTAACGGCATGTGTGGTAGTGTGGTGTATGTTAGTGTGTGTGTGAAAGGGGTGAGTATAAGACAAGGAAGAGATAAGAAAGCGCGCGGTCTGTGGCCCGATTATTAAGGTACTGCTCCGGCATTCGCTGGTGTTGATCGGAGAAACCTTAGAAAACTACCGATCAGAGCAGCCGGCCGCAAGAACTCTCCTCGAGACAGCGGCTGAATTCGACTTAGCTGGGTAGCTAAGTGAAAAGTACATACGCCCCAATTCCAGTAAAGTAAAGACCACACAAATCCTAAGACCCTCTGGTCGAAGCTACCTCAATCAGAGGCAATGCTTGTTCTGAGATAAACGCAGCCGGTTGACGATGATTAGAGTGATACGATTTCCTCTCGCATACTAGTGGTTTTTATTTATGAACAGTTTTATATTTGAAGAGTTTATAGTTAATAACTTATTAATTTCCCCGTATTTACTTTGATCTCCTCGCTTTAAAGAAATTGTGAATCGTAAGGGTGGGTTAGTAAGTTGTCTTAAGTACATGAACAAAGTATTTGTCTCTAGGAGAGACACCTCATAAACAGTAGAAACCCGATAGAGTGGGGTTTTGTAACGCCGTGTTTGGTGGGGCAAAATTGTCAATTGGTAGTTGTGCGCTTATAGATAGATAGAAAATCTAACATACTCTACGGTACTGAAGCGGTCAAGGTAATAGCACCAACGTGCACACTGTAGTAACTCGAGACTCCTTCAGTGACGTATCCTCGCTATCCAGTTTCATTATTATTTGTGGTTAATTAAATTGTTGGATGTGTTTTTGACATGTTTTGCGAGGTTTTGTACTTGCTACGGGCGTGGGAAACGAATGATACATATTGTTTGGAATGCCTACTTCGCAGAACAAATCGCTGTTGTGAATCGCAATGAAAATGCGACCGCTATGTACGGAATGTACCGTAATTACTTAATTTAAAATTTGTGAAAAGTTATTAAAATGTGTGAATTGTGTAACTTTGGATACCAAAACGAGTAACAGTATTTTACGCTCAAAATTGGTAACCGCGAATAAACAATGAACAGGTTGGATAATGAAGATTATTTGTATGTATAAAAGATTCACCTCTGGAGAAAACGCAATATAAGTAAATGGTAATTATTATTTGAAAGAAGTGATATATTAATTATTTCTCATATCAGGATACAACTGTTATAGTTATTAGTTCTGTAAATGAATTTACATGATTTTATCATAGAAGGTTGCGGCGATCTTTTATAGCTGGTTGGTGAGATACAGTGCAGACCTACACGTTGTAATGAGGGGGTTTTCTCACGCAGGTATCTCCCACCACCCGGGTACCGCTCCAGCCAGAAGACTAGTCTTCCGATATGTGTGGTAGTGTGGTGTATGTAGGGGTAAGTGTACTTAAGGGATAGGGCAAGAGAGAGGACGGAAATATCGTTTTTTCCCCACACATGTATCTCCGACCAGCAGGACAGTACCCCAGCTGGGAGACTTGTCGTCTGAGATGTGCGGTAGTGTAGTGCTTGTAGGTGTAGGTGTGTTTAAGGGATGGGGATACAAGGAAGAGGACTGAAAGATCCGGCGGGGTCCCCGTTTCAGACACAATTTTAAATGTCGGCTTAGCCGTAAAAACTCTACATTTCTACAAAATATTGTAGTATATGTAACATTAGATAATATGCATAGTATATATGAAGCCGTCTCTTCAAGCTCCTTGTAAAGAAACACGAGGCGTTTCATTTGAAAAATGAAAGTCGTGAAGATAGCACTTATATTAAAAGATTATAGTATAATATTTTACATGTTCATCTTAGTAAAAAACCTCATCACAATGTCTGCTACTGTTCAGGAGTTATTTGAAATGAATATCGTGTGTGACATCCATGTACCGGTGAATCACGTGATACATCCTTTGTTTCTGAATTTTCTGCTTCTTTGGCTGACCGTTTGCTGACCTCTCGCATCACAGACGGCGGCATAGTCCTCTTTTTGGATAATCCGGGAAACCCTTTAGCATGGAGCGTTGCCAGGGCGTAATACGCCCATGTCTACAACCTTCAGTTCCGCGTACGTAGACCCGAGGCATAAAGCAGGTCCAGTAAAGCAGTAGTTCTCAAATCATTGCAACAAGGGGTCAAAAACCGAAAGTTGTTTTTACCTGCTCGCCTGGGGGAGCGAGGGCATGCATTTTAACTTGTCTCTCTACCTCCAAAGTGTGGGGACGTCCTGGTTCAGAAGCGTGGTTTTTCGAAAGGTGAAATATCTACAATGTCCAAGTCGTACCTGCTACCAAGTCGCATTTAACACAACCTTGGATAAATATCCGGCAATGGTAAATGCTCGGGCCATTTCCTTCATTTTGGACCCCAAAGCTTAGCCAGGAAACGTCTTTAGTTATGGATATTAATAAGACCATTGTTGAAGCGCTGGCCAATATGGGAATCAAAAATTACTGGCAATGTGGGGAGTCTACATAATGCCAGCTACAAAATTTCCATATATTTCATCTTTGCCGGGAGTAGGCCAGTGGATCGATCCCCATGTGCAAAGGCATTACAAAAAGTACCCGACAGTCTGAAGTTATAAGGGTAATGTTTTTCGGCATTGTTTTCGCCTTCATTATTTTTTACATGTTAAATATGGTTCACTTTTCTCCTTCTTTGGAGTCCTTGACTGTAACAAAACACTTGTCACACATACAATCGTGAGTAGCGTAATATAGAACGAATCACTTTTTTTAAAAATAACTGATGATTTCATATTTACATCCAAATTTATTACACGAGTTTTCATTTTTATTGATGACATACTACATAAAAAGCACAAAATCTCTGTCATAAAATTTTGTAAATTTTGAGTTTTTAAAATTTGTAAATAAATAATCACATATAGCTTGTTTGGACGTGCTATTATTCCATGAACACATATTACATTTCACTAATTAAACTGTGACGGAGAGGTACACCAAGTGTAACACACACAGTAGTCACGCCCTGTTCCGAGAAGAAATGAAAGGATGAGAAGAGCATATTGCGGACAGTGTAATACCAATATTCACCTAAAGTGTCTTCAAAAATAACATAGATGTGTCAAAATAACGAGCTGTTGGTGACCACACACAGCTATCTGTGGGACTGGAATACGAGGTATAAAAATATGTAATTGAGGGGCATTATGAACAACATATGTTACTCAGTAACAAGGTCACATCTCAAAAACATGTACTATGAGAAACATACAACGGAAGTAATGCCTCTCCAATAAGGTGACATGATGGTGACAATTGAATCGGATGTCGCTACCACCCGTATAATGGGCAATACATCAGGTCTATAAAACCGTTCAAATAATTGGTCTTGTCGGTAACTCAGTGGTTAGAGCAACAGGACGTAAACCAGAAGACTTGAGTTACATTACAGGTCGGGGTGACAATTCGTTGAACAAATTTAATTATTAAAATTAATTTTTTATACAGTAACAAGGTAACATCTTACAAATATGTAGTGCGTGAAACATATTTCCGACGAAATGGTCTCTACAAGAAGGTGGCAGGGAGGTGGAAATTGAATATTATAATAGTTTTTTTTTTAAATTTAGACTTGGAGCTGTAATTATTTCTTATGGGTAGGAAATGTGTTTCGGCGACAAATAAGTTGCTGGATCAAAGCAGTCCTGTATGACAGGCTGCTTGACAAAGCAGCTGAACTGATCGGTTGTTTCCTAGGATTCCTCAGATCAATTTCAGGTCCATACCAGATAAGTATTTTACACGGAGAGAAATGTTGTAGTACGATTTTCTGAACATTTTTAGCAATCGTTCATATACGAAGTAAATCCAATTATTCGTGTGGTAAGATACACCAAATATTATCAAGTTTCGTTTAGTGAATTGGACAATTTAAAATCGTAAGTGAATATAAAAAGTGAATTATCACTGGTACTTTACGTGTTTCATGGATACAATTCTTCGTTGATTTCTACTTCTCGTGATATCACACTTACTAAAAACTACATAAGCGCACGTTCTTAGACATTTGACTAATTCGAATAGTTGTATAGCTCACTTGAATAATTTACAATGCTGTATATAGTATTGTGCGCTGTATTTACGATGTTTAGTATTTTACTCATTTTAACAATTACAAATTGAATTCTGCACTAAATGTAGAAATATCGACCAGCCGAAATGTAGCCGTTTGCTTACCAAGGGTCTGTCAGGTAATCGAGGTTCAGGAAGCCCGAGCGTACGGGGCCCTTGGATGGGTAACCATTCGGGAACCTCACTTTTTAACTACCTGACGAAAGGGGCAGATATAAAATATTTCCTTTAACGTTTTTATTTGAAAAGTCTTACCAAGTAGTATTTAGTAGTCAGTTATTAAATGCAAACTATTTATGTAATTTTCACATTTCAGTAACGTGTTAAGGAAGCATTACTAGATGCGTTAGTCAACGCTACGATCGTTTAGTAATCTCCCCTAAATGCAGGTCGTCTCGAGATACTAGGACATGGAAACTGTTTAATAAATGTGACCATATGGGCATCGGTAGGTTTAAAGAAATTGAAATTTTGTACACGCGTCTAAACACTTTGTTCTTTTAAAATGAACTACACCGTGAAGTTCAATATACTGTGATTAGTTCTATGGACTAAACATTTCCCTCCGTGTAAGCTTTGCAGCATTGCACGATCAAAGCATAACTTACTACCTACCCTGTCGCCACTCTCATCCTTAGGACTACGCGATAAGCTAATACGTCAACACTTGACACAGCATCCACGATCGTGAAACTCTCCACAGAATAACGGTTATTCGGCTGTCAAAAAGACAACTTGTGTCACGGAGCGATCGGATGCAGAAAAGAATGAAGAAGAAGAAGAAGAGAAAGAGGGAAGGTGAAATAGAATGAGGGTGAGAATGAGAGTGAAGGAGGTGAGGATGAAGGAGGAGGGAGGTGAGGATGAGGGAAAATACTGTGAGAGGAAGGAGGGAAGAGAGGTCTAGAGAGATATTGAGATCACGAGCGAGACAGAAAATCTGTCGAACTCTTGCGTCCGTCTAGTTTACAGTTCCGACCACTGTGCTTCGAGCCTCTCCCCTAGCGTCAACTTCCCCCCCCCCTTCACCTCGTCGATTCTTTTGCACGCCCGGGAGTAACTCAGACGAAGTCTTAAAGTGCGACTCTAACTCTACTTTGGAAAGAGCATTTTCGGATTTTATCGCTCTTTAAAATCGGGAGATGTAGACAGTTCGGTCATATATTTTTCTTTTCCGGTGGTTTTTGCAAAATAGGAAGTACGCTCTTACTGCTGTGTTTCAAGTTATGGTGTTTTAATTAAGCGAGTTTCTGGGAAGCCTTGCAATAGAAAAGTAAGATATCACGTGCGTCATCAGAAAGACTTCTAACTGGATTAGGAGAAAACTTTGTGAGGATCGATTCAGATCCTTCTTTCGCGTCTTTTTCTTTGCAATTTTAAACATTTTACTTGTTATTAATAGTGAAAAGAGCTTTGTTTCAGGCAAAATGTATATTTTTAGCGGTCCTCAAATTCCTCAATTCAAACTTATTTACTCAATTGAAGAGTACTACACTTGTCTTTGTATAACTAATCACGTAAATGTATTGTAATGATTAGATGATTTACTAATTATAATTATTACACAAGGTTGACTAATAGTACCCAAACGAGATTTTTACAACACATTTTATTTCTGTGCACTTTTTTGACTTTTCTTCATGTTTATCAAAAGTTTACTTCTAAGAAGAATTTTCTTTTCAACATTCTCTAATTAAAAATGTATAACTTGATAGAAAGAAAGGCACATAAAATTTCCATAAATAATTGAGTGTAGTTTAATGCATTTTTCGAAGCACACACACACACACACACACACATACATATATATATATATATATATATATATATATATATATATATATATATATATCAGATAGACTTGAACATTACAAGAAATAAAATAATTTATAATTATAGCGGGTTGTACAGTGTTAGTTGATTTAATTTCCTATTGCTCATTATCACTACGATATAAGAAAAATACATTAAGAAAAAATAACATTCACATAGAACACTACTCGGAAAATACTTAGGTTGTTTGCCTTTTGAAAGAGAACCAACAAAATAGACTATTTAAAATGAAATTATTGTTAATAAACAAAATATTTAGAGAATTGAAAATGTGGAATTCAAAACTTATGTAGATAAAAACTTGCTAACTTCAAATGTCTGTTATTAGCTTATTCTCAGCTTTCATCCCTAGTAACCCCCTTCAGTCTGATTGAATAAAAACTTTAAATAATAATAATAATAATAATAATAATAACCATATAAATATATCAAGAGTCTTTGCGTAAAATCTTTCTTTAAAGCGTAAACCTATCTTTTTTATTGAGAACCTTGAGCAAATATCAAATTATTATTTTGCCTGACAAACACATATTCCGACGTTGAAAATTGTTTCGCCATTATTATTACATTATTACTGGCCAGCTTCTCGCACTTACAACTAGCTGGAAAACGGGGTGCATTTAGGCCCTCCTAAAGACCTAGAAATCAAAGTAGCACGACAATGATATTATTTTTTAAATTCAAGTTATATTTAAAAATATCATTGGAGGCATTTGGGAACTTCTCAAGATTCAAAAGAAAACACAAGATGCTCAGCTTTAGTTTTTTGTCATCAACCTCACAAAAAAATATTTCGAACACCCAAACTGACACCTTTCACATGTGAAACAAAACCAAGCACCGCCCCTATTATTGCGCTCGTTGCGTCTCGTAAAGTACAAAGCAAAACCGCGATTACGTTTCGTCCAGCGCTGTGTTGCCGCGGGCAACCGCGAGTGGGTCCATCCTTCAAATATCCGCGACCCAGCGTTAGTTAACCTAATCAACTTACCCGCAACGCACCAACTAATTTCCTCGCCTGACGCATGGGGCGCTGCGCAACAACAGGACTTCCCCGTCCGTGCACAGCGCCCACACCAGCTCCTAGCCCACAGCTGTTATTTCCCTGTTGGCTGTGGAGAACTCGCCTCACATTGCCCACGGGCAACGATGCGCATGAGTTAAAATAAAAAGTTTAAATTGAACTCGCAGCTTTATTTTCCGGGCGCTTGGGACTGATAATCTGCAGTTTACTTTTTTGTAGCATGCCAGTTCGTCCCGGATTAGAACACGGGGGATAATTACAAAGGACGCTTTTACAATCGAGTTAAGACACACATGAGCGAGGGCGGATCGGGTAAGGCAATTATATTCACCTGGAGCGCACAGAATTTTTTTTCTGGACGCATCGGCCATGAAATCTTTTGTCCATCCCTGGTTGGAGTAAAACGGATTTTTCAGTGGAAAGAGTTTGAATAAAAGATCCATATGCCTCTGTCATGGCTTTTGTGAAAGCAATATTGAAGAATTAATGGAATTTGTTATTGTTACATTTCAACGCTCTCATGTAATTAAATCCTGCAATGTGCGTATAAACCGGTATGAGTGAATTCTTTCAAATGCACTGTCAATTTTGGAAGTATTGGCGGTCAGTTGTACATTCGCGACAAATACAAACATTAAACTGGGCCACAAATATGCAATAATATATTGAAATGTATCTGAATACACATAATGCAGTATTTTTTAAATCCTGATAAAACACTTTCTAACTTCCTATAAAATATAATATAAACCAACATTATGTTCACTTCTTTTATGCGTATGAGAAAGAAGAAATATGACAGAAACATCAAGGCTTGCTGTTTATTTGTGAAGATCCTCAAAGAAAAGGACTTAAATGCTATTTACTGTTGTTAACGTGGAACTCCAGTGAGTAGAGCAATTATGATGGCGATAAAATGTACAAAGTGTAAGGAAAACATAATCTAATTGATATACGACAACATAGATCTAGAGACTATGCATATTTTATAACGCATGCTTCGCTCAAAGTAATAGTTAATTACGATTTTTTCACTGTAAGTGGACTTTAAATATAAGTTTGCATGGATTTCTACGATTGAAACAACTCCAAAAATTCCACTGAATGAATACACGACATTAATTGCAATTCGTCATCTTACGTAACATATTTTTTTAGCTATCGTTGACATTTCTATTAATTAAAAATGTTCTCTTTCCAACACAGTGTCTTCTCATACGTAAACTTGTGAAGTTCCAATTCGTCGAGAAAGGTGTAAGAAATCAACATTCGTTCACAGTACCCCTTCTAGAAACAGAGATATGAGCATGCTCGGAAAGTAAAATCTTAAATGCCGTTACAACTGGCCTACACGTGTCTTTTCTCGTATAAACACACATATCAGTAATAAGTGAAAACGAACAAACAATCAAACAAACGTACAAGACTTTTCAAATGATATCATTGAATAAATTTAATTATTTAAAAAGAAAATGGCAAGCGTTATGATGTTCAATTTATAAATTGTATGACCAATAAACACGAAATTGCTAGAAAATTTCTTCAACAAATTGCATTGATAATTCATTAACGTATATTACATTTTGTAACACTTTTCAGTTACATCAACATATCGCCACCAAACAGTTCGCTTTAGGATAAGAACAATCGAAACAAAAAGAGTTACAGCGTGTGAGTACGTACGTAAATAAAGTAAAAAAGTAAAGATGTATTCACATTCAGAGAGAATGTATTTATTATATGTATGGTTTTTATTTACAAAAGGTGGTATTACGGCCAGTCGAAATATTTTTTAACTCAAAGTTTGCATTTGACATTTTCGAGATTCCTCTTCATATCGGACGAATCGAGACTACCGGATTTATAAAAACATATGGACTCCGCCTCAGAAATCGAAGCAGATACCATTCCGAAGGCCACCACAATCCTCACCAACACCAACAGGAATACTCGCCCAACCAGGTACCAACATTTCACATCACCGAACAAACGTCATTTTCTCCGTGACCCACTTCCAGGTGGAATACCCACTTAATCCCATTCCGGGAACGCCACTCTCTCCATTCCGCGAAGTGGCAGAAAGACGTGGATGACGGAAAACGCGCGAGCGGTGGCGGTTCGCGTGTTCTGCCCCCCCCCCCACACACACACTCGCCGGAAGGGGCCACGAGCGCCGCCGCCGCCGCCTCGGGGGCGCAATATTCGGAAGAAATGAAATTCCGCGCGAACTCGTCGACAAAAAATACATATTTTACGATGCAAACATGATTTCACACTTCCAAATATCGAGGGCTTCGGCCCAGCAGGAGAGCGGAAAAAGGTATAGCGGGGAAATAGAATTTAATGAATGGCGCGATGATATTGCATTTGATTGCACATTCAGAAATGTCAATACACAAGGGAAATAGCATATGACCTGCACATCCGTTCCGCGAATATCGAACGCTCGCAGCAAATGGAAATAAAAAAAAAGGGTCGTCCGTTTTCTATGGAAATGTTATGTATAGAACGGGGTGCCGCGTTTTTTGGTCGTCGTCGTCGTCGTCGTCGTCCCCGCCGCCGCCGCCGTGCCGTACTCCCAGGAGAAAACATCATGTTTATCCAAGAACAGGTCCGAGTCTGTAAAGGCCGGCGGGACGAAAGGGTCGGAAGCCGAGGTTTCTGCGGGGCCGTTAGGGCGTGTGGAGGTTTATGGCGGTTTGCGGCGCGCGCGGCGGCGAGGCCGGGGCGTTATCCGGCGGGGTGGCCGTCAAAACACGGTAATGTTCAGGGAGCGCCGGTCATATTTAACGCCTTTGTTGCAGCGACGTGAGGGCTGCCGCCGGTTTTTCTGAGGCCCGGAGGCGGAGGACGGACGGGTCACTGAGCAGATGAGGGCGGGCGGGTGACAACGGAGGCGCGGGCGGCGCCACAGCGCTGGGGAACGGTGGAGGAGGGGTTGGAAGTGAGGTGTGGCGATGCATGAACCCCTATCGATATTCTTTCGTTCGATACAGGTTGTATCAATATTAATATAGACATATCGGTAGTGACGATGTTCAATCAACAGTGTCGATAGCAAAACAACGTTTTATAACTACATCGCAACTATCCAAAAAGTAATTGCTACCGTGAAATACTAATTTTTACAGTTACTAACATAACATATGAAATAATATTTTTTATATCCGATTTTATTTAAAACCGATGTTTTTTAATCAGAGTCATTAGTAGTAATGATCGATCGCCTCCTAATAACTACCATCAACAACTATCAGCTAGCTTTCTCAGGAATAACGAAAATGAAAGAACATTGAAATTTGTACAGTGTGGATAAAATGTTGTATGATCTTCGTATTATTTCATCACAATTCTCGATTGGTTAACAACTCCGCTCCCTCGGAAGACCATGAGAAGGTTGGCCCCGGATCTCACGTTCTAGCGGCCGAGGAACACCGCCACCTCCCGGGATACCGCGTGTTCTCCACTCACAAGTAAAGACCATAGCAGCTGACGTGCCTCGAAACACTAAATAATCAGTTTATTCCTCCTTTAATTGAATCATTGATGTTTCCGAGCAGAACAACTGCTGTTGTCACTAGTTCCGTTAGCGGAGTGAATGTTTTATTCCGGGACGTGGCAGTGATTCCTCCCCCGCGGAACGAGATACGACGCCGACCTAATGTCGGGTTGTGGAGGTTTCCTAATCCACATATCTCCCCTAGAGGCATCTCCACAGCCGAGACGAGCTTTATGCTCTCAGCATGTATATGCGAAGTGCATGTAATGTGAACGAGTGTCTGTGTGAGAGGAGAAGACAGAACAAGGAAGAGGAAGGAAATATCGCGGTCGGTCTGTCGGTGATCTGTAGGGAATACTGTTCCGGCATTCACCTGTTACTGACCTGAGAAATGGCGTAAAATTACTGATCGGAGCAACCGGCTGCTAGCATTGCCCACCAGACGGAGGTGACCTAGCTTTATAGATAGGATTGAAAATCTACCAGCGTCGGGGCTCGAATCCGAGAACTTCACAGTCAGAATCATTGCGGAGACAATGCCAAGCTTAACTTAGCGGTTTCCTTAATAAATAATTATCCAATCTCATGTTATAATAAAATTCTTAGATTATTCCTTCGTAAATAATTAATTCTCTCTGGCGCCGTCGGCTGCTGGACGAACGCCGTCCCGTGCGGGCGCTCCAGAAAGGCGCGCGCTCATTACTCTTTGATGGTGATGTGTATCTTGTTCGTCCTTGAACTGCAGGCGCCTCTGAGCGCGTTTAAGGAAGTAATGACGGCAAGGGGAAGTAGTCGCCATGCAACTTAAGCTGCTGCTCACGAACGCAAGCACGTTCATACTTTGACTAAAGGGTTCCGAACTAAGAACTTTGATAATTAAAGAAGCTACAAAAATTGTAGCTCTTTCAGAAACAATTATTAATGACGTATTTATTTACATGGGGTCTTGTGTAAATAAAAGTAAAAGAAATGTAATATATAAAATTGGACGTTTGTGGATATTTGTACCACAGTAAAGTTTCAACCACTGGAGATATTTCTCTCAAATTTTATATTTTAAGCGCAGCTTAAAGTCCTGAAATTGTCATGGCTAATAAACAATCAAAGCTGTTCTTGCATACGGAAGCACAGATTTACAAAACTATAATCAAACTAACATGGATCTATGGTATTACATTGTGGGGCTCTTCCAGTAAATCGAATCTAGAAATTCTAAAAAGATTCAAAGCTAAAAAATTAAGAAAACTATGCAACGCACCATGGTACGTGACAAGACGATATGCAGATACCTCGCCATCATCCCGCTAGAAGAAATTATCACCACGAAGAGCCAAGCTTACCAGAAGAGATTGTACGAGCACCCAAATTACCTTTCAACAAACCTGCTAGACAACAGTGAACATGTATATAGACTGAAACGAGAGAATATTTTAGAGTTGCCATACCGCTTTCTTAAATGAAATTTTCAATGTCACAAAAGTTCACGTCAGCAAATGTATTTTTTGAAACCATTTACTTATTGTTCTAACAAGAACAGATTGTAAATTATGCAGAAGTAAATAAAAAAATATGTACAATCACTTTCCAAGTTCGCATGCATTGTTGTGAAATGAAGAATACGCACTAGAGTCAAATAATCACCAGAATTTGTTTATTGTTTAATAATACAGAAACGAAACACCATAACGTAATTGAATCATTTCCTTCAAATTAGTTCCCTTCCGGAGTTACACACTTCTTCCTGCGCGAACGAAGTTGCCTTCCTCGAAACCCCTATTACGCTACCAGTCCTAAAGCGCTCGTCACATTTGCACAACCTTTTTCGATGCAAGCATATCTTCGCCCTTTCAAAGGAATTTGCAGCCGTGGATAAATAAAGAAATCTGGCGCTGACAGATGCGAAGAAAATGGAGGATGCCCTAATGTAGTAACGTTATTCATAAAGGTATTTTTTTTACCCAAACCGAACAAACTGGTGATTCATAGCCATGAAAAGGAAACCAGGGTTTTAAGGCCCATTTTTTCGCGAGTTTTCTTCTATATCCTTAAAGCTACTAAGAATCTCTACATGCTTTTCTTTGTAACGGTACGACCTTCCGAAATCAACTCCTAATGAACGAGACTTAGAGACAAAGTGTCAAAGACTACTGGGTGTCAAAGAAAACTTTCAGAATTACTTGGCCTCTGCTAGTGTCTTTAGGAAATTTTTGTTTTCAAGGAGTTAGTTTGAATTTTCCGTAACATGGCTGTCGTTTAGTCTCTGTGTCGAATAAGTGAAATCAAGTTTAATATCTGGCGACTATGTTGTCCAAAAAAGTATCATCCGAATCGGGAGTTCTGAACAGATTTCCAGTACGATTACTTCTTGTTTGGTTTTATGTTTTCAGGGGCCAAGCTTGTTTCAACTAATTTATGAGATACGAGGGTGGTCCCAGAAGTACCCGACCCAATAAAGAAAAAACAAAAATTTTGGAAAAATATATGTTTATTTTTCAACATAATCTCCTTTGAGCTCTATTCACTTTTCCCACCGATGTTCAATAAGTTCGATACTCTTTTTATAATAAGAACTGTCTTGCTCCTCAAAATAGCCATTAACTACCGATATCACTTCTTCATTGTGGGAAAATCTTTGACCACTGAGCCATTGTTTCAAGTTTGGAAACAGAAAATAATCAGAGGGGGCTAAATCTGGAGAATAGGGTGCATGAGGTAGCAATTCAAATTTTAATTCATTAATTTTGGTCATTGCAATAACGGATTTGTGAGCTGGTGCATTGTCCTGATGAAACAACACTTTCTTCTTAGCCAAGTGTGGCCGTTTTTGCTTGATTTCTTCGCACAAACGGTGCAATAAGTTCGCATAATACTCGTCATTGATAGTTTTTCCTTTTTCAAGATAGTCAATGAAAATTATCCCCCGCGCATCCCAAAAAACCGACGCCATGACCTTGCCTGCAGATGGAACGGTCTTCGCCTTCTTTGGTGCGCGTTCTCCCTTTTCAGACCATTGTTTTGATTGTTGTTTTCTCTCTGGGGTGAAGTGGTGGACCCATGTTTCATCCATGGTTATGAAACGGCGTAAAAATTCTGCTTTGTTGCGGTGAAACTTCGCTAAACACTCAATTGAAACATCTTCACGACACTGTTTTTGCTCGAGTGTGAGCAAACGCGGCACCCATCTTGCACACAGCTTTCTCATGTCTAAATTTTCAGATAATATGCGATGTACCGCACTTTTCGAAATGCCTACTATGTCTGCTAGCTCGCGCACTTTCAGTCGACGATCACCCAGTACCACTTTGTGGATTTTCTTTACCATTTCTGGAGTTGTCACCTCATTTGGTCGACCACTGCGATGCTCGTCTTGGCAGCTCGTACGGCCTCGTTTAAACTCTGCTACCCAATATTTTACTGTAGTAAACGAAGGCGCAGACTCACCCAGAGTAGAATCTAGTTAAGTTTTTATATTGGATGGGCTGATGCCTTTCCAATGAAAGTATTGGATCACATAACGATGACCAATTTTCTCCATTTTTACAAATTCACTCACAACGTTCACTATTGATTGTTGCCAAACAAATACTAAACAACTTAGCGTCTTCAACCTTGAAACATATGCTTCATAGATTGTCTACTTTCCAATAGTGATATTTTTCGAAACACAATCACGATCTCTAGGTCAGGCCGGGTACTTCTGGGACCACCTCCGTATGTAATGCATACTCAAGTCTTTGTAGTGAGTAGTATGAACACTTCGAAATTAAATTCAGACATCTTTTGGACACTCATTCCTCACAACAAC